>JARFOC010032490.1:0-28679 GCA_031763485.1 Osmoderma eremita
TTTGCTAGTTCTATGAATATTCAAAAAATATCGTATATATTGAAATGCAGTTCATAGAATATAGGAATATATTTTTTTCAATATCCCCCCAATATTCTCAGAATATGTTTGTGCTATCTGGGTAACTTACTTATTTCAGAATTTAGTAATTGCTTACGAATTCTTGTAAGGTCCACAATGGGCCAAGAAGGGCTTTCTGATTTATTTGTCATAAGCATAGAAAATGAAATATGTGAAAAGCTAAATGTAGCAAATATTGGGTAAAGATTGCACGGACTGTGGGACAGCACAATAAACACATTGTTCGGATTACTCCCCCGCACAAAATAATAATTAATTCGGGAAACGTGTTTCGGGTTATACGGTTATACGGTTGACGATGGGAATCCAGGCATTCCCGAAACAAGAGTGTCGAACTAATTATTTTTTATGCGGAGGAGTAATCCGAACAGTGTGTTTATTGTAACAGATATTGCATCTGACTTTGCTGTTAAAAAAGCTAGAAAGGTTGAGTTTGTATAAAGCTTCATCAGGATCTAATGCATGTAGCCCCTATATAAATTTACGACATATATACTTAAACTAATGTAATACTTGTTTACGAATTCTGTCTGTTTCGTTTCAAGATAAGACTAAAGCGATGAGTTTCCTTATCTATATTAGGAGACCTACGGTGGTAATGTCATGTGGATGCAAAAATTGAATAAATGGGTACGAGTAGAGGCAAATCAATGATAGAGTTGAAAAGAATCGTGAAGTATGGCAAAATTGGACCTCCAATCCGACACCTTGAGTCGGTAAGAGGATAAGAAAAAGCTTATTTAATATCACATCACGTTTTAACGCCATTTCCTTTGCAATAACTGATTTTATTCTTCCATTTTTTTAGTATTTCTTTTTTATTCACTATAAACTTTTTTTTCCAGCCGAAAAAAACATGAAGCATTATCACCTAGATCGCTTTCCAAGATGAAATTTGGAAAAACAATCGGTTGTGCAGTAATACCAGTGGCGGCTGGTCCGGTGAGCCAACTGAGGCGGCGCCTTGCCGGGAAAAATCTAAAATATATATTAAAAATTTTGGACATATGTCAAATATAATAAAAATTCAAAAACAATTTCTAGAAGAAATTAAATCAATTTTCGCTTTTCCCGATAAAACACGTTAAAAAATAACCAGCGACTCGCAAGAATTCTAACTGAGGCGAATGAGTTATTGGTTCTGTTGAATTAACGGAATGCATTGAAATTCATACTAAGAACTTATGCAACACACAATACGCTTCGCTATATGATACGTAATTTTAGTTGTTTAGTTAAGCGATTAATTCGTTGCCTCTCTATTCATCGGAACCTTTCGGTATCAGTCGGATTTCTTAAATATTATGTAAATTATATGCCCATACCCATTTTAATACCGGCCTCAGATTAGCAAACTGAGTTTACCGTTGCAGCAAGTGTAGTTTGTGTTTATATTTATATACCTGTAATAATAAACACACTGTTCGGATTACTCCTCCCGCACAAGTATTAATTAATTCGGGACGACACGTGTTTCGGGAATACGTGCATTCCCATTATCAAGTCCGGCACCATTCGGTGCCCCACAGTCCTTCCTATCTTTACATACCTGTAGTACATCATTAATTAATAATATATTTGTACTATTGAAACATAAAGAAAAATAAAGCAGCCGAAATTAAAGAGTACCGGTTATTAATTTCTGTGCGAACAGCAAATGCAATTGTCTGCTAAAGAAAAGTCGCAAAACAGATTAACGTTTCAGATTACACTGCCTGTAAAGTTGCGAGAAAACATATGTATCCTTAGATCTTGAAGAATTCTGAATATTGTTGTCAATGGTACAATCCATTGTTTACTGATCTGAAATTTAAGTATAGCTAACTAATTACTACTAATACAAACAAAATATTAACATAAAAATTATGTTAATTATGTTTGTTGTGTCTAGTCATTTTGGCGATTTAAGGGTAAAAGGCAACAAGAAAACAAGAGAAATAACATTTTATATTTATTGAAAAGTATAAAAAAAAAATTATTAATATTAAGCCAATATTTCTTCATTATATTTACGCAAAATTGCGCTATACTCATTGATTTGAATCGTTAGTTCTGAATTCAATTCACTTAAATTAAAGTTTTCAGCTGTTAAATCATTTAACTTTCTTTCATAATCCTGATACATTTCATTGTACATACTCGCAGCATCCACAATAGTCTCCTTCAAGTGACTTATTTCCCTATCTTTACAGTCAATCAGGGAAGATATATGCGCTAATTCATTCTTTAAAGTAGTAACTTCAAATACTGACTCATTAATTTGTTGCTGTAAACATTCAGACTCTTTCTTATTATCACAGTCTTCCTCATCGCTTGAACTATCAAGGTTTATAATTTCTGATTCTTTGCTAATGCTTTTGTAAAAATTGCGCATGTCTACGATATGTTGGCGATGCCTTGCCTCCTGTGCAGCAATTCTCTCCTGACATCCTCGGCGTACTTCTTCAATTATCACAGCTTGCTCTTGAATTACCTGTTCACGAATCCTAAACTCCTGTTCTACACTAATTTTACTTGTTAGCTCTAATTCACGATACAACTTATCAATAATGTCTTGTAATTGCTCAACTTCTGATTGCTCCGTTTCTTCCTCTTCGTCATCAAAATTGTTGAATTTCGGTTGCAGATGAGATGAAAACCTATTCTTTCTTTTAAGTTTGACAGGTGATCGTCTCACAACAATATCCCTAGCTAAGGCGGAAAAATTTAATACACGCAAGCTCTCCTCAAACATATCTTTTGATGGATTCATATTCACTATCAAACATATATTTTCCCTTCCAGACAAGGCTCTTTGAAATAATCTTGTCAATTTGGAATCTCGATATGGTATTACCGTTTTAGTGTTTTGTTTTTGATTGTCCCTTATGCTGCTAATACATCTGCCTAATATTAGAAGGGAAGTGTTTATATTATTCGCTTCCTTAAGTCGATCGCCAACATTTGATGTTTTCTTTGATCTCTCAGAGCCAGCTAAGTCGCAAAAATTGAAATAATTGAATCGCAAAATATCAGTTCCCTTCAACATCTGCGCGATCTTGATTGTAAATATACAATGTGATCTACTTGAATGGGGATTAATCGATGTGGGCGCATACTTCACATTACGCAGTCCATATTGCAAAATTTGGTATGCCTCGATGGCTGAGGAAATACTTACATTCCGTAGGTCTTTAATGTAAGTATTTTCATTAAACGCTGCCAGCTTTAATGTTGCCCTACTGTTTTCTTTCTGATTTTGGGTTGGTACAAGCAAATCATAAATTTTTTCATTATATATTTCTGCAAATGATACCCAGACTGCTAAATCTACACTCATTAATCCATCGACTCTTCCAACAGGTTCTCTGCTTATACAACTTTGCATTTCCCTAAAATAAAAATTATGGTATATTTTCTTTGTAAACATATATACAGTGGGGTGATAAAGTATAGAATAAAATTCATAAATTTGAAGACACTCTTTTTCGAAAAAATGTTGGAACGTGTACAAATTGGGCTTATTTTAGTAGTAGATGCTACTTTGCTCAGCAATATTTCCCGAATGTATGGGGTCAATGCAATGGCAACCTATATTTTTGTTCCTTGTGGTTGATAGAGTTCCATTCGCTATTTACTATATCCTGTTTTTAAACGAGGAGGGTTTTTAATTCTCCGCGCTAAAATCTACATCTGCGATTGGTTGTATCTGCGAAACAACCAATCACAGATGCAGGTTTCGGCGCACAGAATTTGAAACGCTCCTTCTAGTTTAAAAACAGACCATAGCCATTTACTAGTATGAAAATCTCGATATAAAAATTAGCCCGATTTTGGTACTTCCCTAGGATCAATATGCACACGTTAGTTCATCAATTTACAATGAAGGTAGCGCTACTGTCGTTTCTGTATAATACAGAAATAAGTTCTAATCGATTTTGTCAAACCATGCAAAATGCTTACTGTTATGTTATACCCTTTTATATTATTTGATTCGTGGTATTATTGACGTTGAAGCTACAGCTATGTTTAACTTGTTTAACTTTAACTTTGACCACTCATAATTGTAACTTAAACCTAATTTTTAATTTCATTAATATTTGTATTTGGTCTTGCTTGTATTTCTTCTAAGGTTAACATACTATCGTAGTTGTTTCTACAGTTTTTACTCTTTACTGCGTACATAATATAGATATAGATAATTTAACACTAATGAAATCGGTAACCTCGACGCGCGAGCTAAATGCTTATGAATCCATTTATATTAAAAAGAATAAAAACCTTCTTAATCGAGAAGAAACGTCCTTGTCATTTTCTGTGTTGATGGATTTATTGCAGTAAAGCACACTTAAGAACGCTCGGGTGGTCCTTCTAAGAATTTTTGCGTTCGGGGGTTTGTGAAAAGGTTGTAAATGTGTTAGGGATAGTGAAAGGGAATAAGGGGAAAAGGAAAAGTAGTGCATGTTTTTAGGTATAGTTATTTTCGGTTATTTTCAGTTATACGACTTGATAATAGAAATCCACGTATTCCCGAAACACGTGTCGTCCCGAAACTAATTAATACTTTATGGGGGAAGAGTAATCCGAACAGTGTGTTTATTGTGCTGTCCCACAGTCCTTGCAATCTTTACCTCATTTCACTTTGATCTTTTAGTAATATAGGTGAAATTACGTTATTTCTATCCTTTGAATCTTGTTTCTAAAATAGATAGTAATTTTAGGAACTCATACTTTAACAGGTAACTCTAGATTCCTTACGGGAAGTGACTCACTTGGAAAAAAAACAATTTTCTGCTTTTGCTGAAAAAATACTGTAAGTGTTCCGAACAATTTGGTACAAGAATTTTGTAATTCTTATGATGAGAAGTTCTTTTTATTTTTGAAGTTGGCTAGTAGCGATGTCCCTTCTACATATATTCTTACATTCATATTAAAATTTGGAGCATAGAAGTCATCTGCTTCATTCAAAACTGTTGAAATTATATCACGTGACCAAGAATCAGAAGATTTACATGAAAAATCTGAAGGAGTATATAGTCACTACCACTGGAATAACTATCGTTACCACTAAAGCCATCAGTGTCATTTTTATATTTCCGGAACAATTATGAATTATAAGCCTAGTTGTACATAAGACAAAGGAAGTATAAAAAAATCATTTTAGAACATATCAAAATGCAAGGTAGCATATAACTATTACAAAATCACAACAGAAATACAACTTATGAAAATGTACGTCTATTTGTTATTCGACGTATTTGCTAGTTGAACTAGCATTCTTCCCCCACTCATGTTTAAATCAATCAATTTAACAAGACTGGTATTTTAATCCCATAGACTATCTGTTTGCATTTGCACCATCTAACGACCTAATGATATGTACCTGCAGAAAACTTCATCGTATACAAAACTGCGTAAAGTCCCTTTAGACACGACAACAGCGCGTGGTCAGACAGGATCGTATAGGAATCTCAAAAATATACGCTAATGGTTCAAAAAGGTGGTTAGGTGCTCTTGATGTGATAGGAACTGTTGAATTTAGCATTTTTCTTTGAAATATTTTTTTTACCCCTCGTAGGTTGCTTAAGAAGTTTTACGTATTTTCATGTAATATACACCTCTAAAATAACATTACACGTGGTATGTGGTGTGTGGCCTTTATAATATACATGGACTGATACAGTAGTCTAATTTTAAAAAACTTGGCCCTAAAACCTGAAAACGCTTAAGGGCTACAAGTAATTTTGTCAGCTCATTTATAACCATAGTCTACATCCAGCCATTTAATTTTCCGTTTCAATAAATATAGGCGATACGGACCCTTTTTCTTTATCAGACAGCCTGTATAGTTTATATGTAGAAGTAGTTCTGCTAGATACTGTATCACCTACTTGCGTAATCCTGCATTTTAGGGACGTGAATCGTCGGGTATCATCGGGCACCCGTAAACCACGCCCTTTTCTACGGGGCTATATGAAATAATAAACAGATCAAAACCCGCGATAGTTTATATAGACATACTCTGTTCGCAGTATCTGATATAAATATATGTAATATAAGACGTAGAAATTTTATTGTTTGTATTGATAAAAATGACCAGACAAAAACTTCAAAATTAAACATAATAAATATAAAGCGTAGTTTTAATACAGATTGGGCCATCTATCTGTTAACACTGCATACATGCATTTTATAGTAGATAAAACCATATTTATTTATTTTATTTTTCTTTTACCCTTTATTTGTACGTAGTTACTATTAATAGAGTTTATTTAATTTATAATGAATAGTGCAACTATATCATGTAGACAGTTTAGGTAAATTTACGTAATATATCTATATCAATTCAATCACGTGAATTTTGCTCCGTTAACATGTTGATGGTGCCGTGTAGAAAGGGGTGTGGCGTGTGAGTATTTGGGGCATGCGCCCGATTCAGGTCCCTAAAATGCAGGATAAACCCTACTTGTTTCAATACTTTAGTTTGGCGTTCATTAAGATTAATTGCACTTGCATGGTATAGATTTTTTGTTGGCGTTAAAATCACATATGGGGCAAGTGAACTCAAAAAAATGTCATTGCATTGAAATTTGAAGTTATTAAATATAGACGGTATTATCAGTCGAGTGAATTTATGTGGCATTTATATGAAATTATTATTTGCTATCTGCTATCCATCATCATTATTTACCTTAATCTGATTATTATTATTAATAGTGTGATTTGTCTGAAAGTTCATAATGTTGCATGACAAACACTGCGCTTGCGAAGAGCTAATACAAAATGTGTAAAAACACAGTCCACAGCATGTGGTGACCATCGGTGGGCATGTGCGAGCAGCTTTAGTAAAATATATACCACAATAAAGTTTTTCAGATCACATCCCTTATTTTTATTTAAAGCCCTGCCTTCTACAACGATCAAAAAATTAATATTAACTTACTGATAAGTATTAGTGTGCTCTTCATCAATAGCATTATGTGCTAAATTTAATAAACTACGTCTTAATTTAACTTCTTCTTGACACATTTTCTGATTTAATATTTCTACTTTTCCAGATTCTGTTGGCTTAACTAAAGGTATTTCCGAAATCTCTGGTAGTGTCCTAAATATGTAGTTTAAAGTTCTTGGTATAATTCCTGGTTCAGAGACTGTTCCCATTAAGGTAAATGTTTTTCCTAATAGAAAATATAAATGAACAACTTTTGTATATCTTTACTTGTTCTATTAAATTACCTGAACCTGAAGGTCCATATGACATTAATGATGAATTCTCACCGTTAATAAATTTAAGTACCTTTGGCTTAACTACTATGTTAAAAATATCTTCTTGTGTTGAAGTTGAAGGAAATATATGTGAGAATGTAAACTTCTTTGTTATAGACTCAATATCCCTTATATTGCTTGAACTTGAAGTTGGAATAACACAATATATTTCATCACTACCAATATTGTATGAATCGCTAGGATCATCTACGTCTTTAATTCGTAGAAATATGTGCATATTAGCATCATTAGTCTGAGTCCAAAGAAAAAAAATTACTTGTTGAAGTAAAGGAAATATTCTTACCTCTTTAATATCGGTTGTTTGTAAACCTCTCAAGTTAGTTTGAATATCTCCTGCAATCAAATTTCCAGATAAAATACTTGTATCCATATTTGATTTCTGTTTGAGTGAAGATTTATACAACGGATAAAAAGTTAATTGAAAGCTATTGTATTACGCTATTGGCTACGCAGGTTTAAATGTTAGTGGTCAAGTCCAACTTTGGGAGGATCTGTTGTCGAAACAATCCGAATAAACCCGAAATATAACGGTATATAAGTTTTAACAGGTCTAACCGATTAAACGGAAACATAAACCGAAGAAGTGAGGCAATATAAAACTTTACACTAGAAACACCGGAGGGCAGCACTCACATCGGTGTAAGAAGGGTGTAGGTGAACACGTTGACTTGGGTACTGATAAAAATAAAAAATAAATAAAAATTGCCTTACCACCTTGATAAGTGAAGAACTCGAGATACGTAAGTTGCCATCCTCAGCAGGATCTACAAAGAAAGATAATGTACGGCCTTGCGTATCTTTAGTTGAAGGCATTATTTTTGTTTCATAGAGACCACACCTTTACGGTGCTTTTGTACGTGACCAGCATAGCACATGGTATATATTTCATAAATAGTACCGCTTTATCTTGCTTTTTATAAGTGACCAGTAATACACCGTAGTGTATTACTGGTGTTCCGTTTAATAGTTTTATATGAAAACCTGGAGCCACTGTGCCCCCTTTTTATTTCATTTTAAATTCACACGAGAAATGCTGGAGCGCAAGGCAGGATAGACTGCAAGTGTATCGTTTAGATAGGGGGCCATGTTAAATATTATTTGTATTTCATGACAGTCGTTCTTCTTAATTGGTTTTAATTTGCGTATATTGGCCGCATTCTGCAAACTTACCGGTGACTAGCCAGTAGAGAAAATCTGACTGATTTTAAAGCAATTGTCTCCGCTGGTTGGATCAGATATTTTATTTCCATCCAATCAATATTTTACCGGTAAATTTTAGCCTATGACATTGGAATTTTCCAAATAAAATTGTATTTATTCATGAAAGTATTTCCATATATATCCATGTATATCCATATTCGTATGGATATGTGACGAGGGAAAATATGTATTTATGTATGTTTACCTACAGTAAGTATACACATATTGTATGTTAGATGAATTAACATTAGATATTTTATACGCTGTGATATATAAATAAAATTAAAATTGATATTTATGAAAAGAATATCGTAAAAGTTGCACACTAGAGACGAGGAGTGGCGCTGCGTACTTTGGCCAAGGGCAGCTAAGAGTTGAGTGTAGTTGTGCACCGAGATTCTGTGGAGATATCGCACGTGTATACCACTGTTGTCATTCTTATTGGTTTTTATTAATATTTCGAGTAAAAAGGTAGTAGGTAAAAGCCTAATAAGAATTATATTTTTTCAAAGAAAACTAGTGATATAAATTATTATTAAAACCATATTGCTTGGGGGTCAATCTCAATAATAAAATTTTGCAGATTATGGTGATCATAAGATGTTCTTATTAGATTGTTGGAGAGTATTTTCAAATATAAGTAGACATAATGTTTGGAAGCTTACACGTTCCATTGCAAACCGAAAGAAAATCAAATCAAGAACTGTTGTTGGCTTTATGGGTATTGGATCTCTGATATTTTTAAAAGATAAAGAAGCATTTTCACCATATTTTGGTGCAGGAATTAGATTCTTACGGTATTCATAATTTTAAACAGTATACACCTCTATTTATACCTTTTTGATATATATGTATTTTTAGGTCCTTAAAGATTGGAATGACAATATCTCTAGATTATTATTTTTCTATGATTGGTTTAAATGAAGAATTAGAAAACTATAAACCAATGATGAGCCTGATTCATAAAAGAGCAGCCACACAAATCTTAGAAGGCTGTTTAATAAATGGTGGCACATATATCAAACTCGGTCAGGGTCTTGTTTCATTAAGTCATATATTACCAGCTGAATATGTCGATATTCTTTCAAAATTACAAGACAAATGTTTAGAGCATAGTGTGTCAGAATTATTTGAAATTGTGGAAGAAGATTTTGGTAAGAAAGCACAGGAAATATTTAAAAGAATTGATTGTAAGCCAATTGCTGCTGCTAGTTTAGCACAGGTAGCTAATTATTTAATTTAAGAATTTTAATATGCTATTTGTTTATTATCCAGGTTTTTAAAGCTGAAACCGTTAATGGAGATACAGTTGCAATCAAAGTGCAATATAAAGATTTACAGAGTCGTTTTGTCAGTGATGTAGCAACTATA
Source organism: Osmoderma eremita (assembly GCA_031763485.1). Classification (NCBI taxonomy): domain Eukaryota; kingdom Metazoa; phylum Arthropoda; class Insecta; order Coleoptera; family Scarabaeidae; genus Osmoderma; species Osmoderma eremita. The sequence continues at coordinate 9,919 of JARFOC010032490.1, forward strand.
GATTTTTTATTAAAAATCATTGGTTTTATACACTCCAATTTTAATTTCGGATGGGTATTAACTGACTTAAGTTCGAGTCTAGAAGAAGAATTAAACTTTCTGAAAGAAGCTACCAATGCAGAGAAATGTGCTGAGGGTTTAAAGGAATATAAGTTTGTGTATATTCCAAAAGTTTATTGGGATTATTGCAGTTCGGTAAGTTATTTGTTGCATGATAATATGTAATACACAAACTTCTCAGAGAATTCTCGTAACTGAATTTATAGATGCTATCAAAATAAATAATACCAAGGAACTTGAAAAAAATGGCTTTAATTTGTATGACATTGATCTCAAAATTTCTAAAGCATTCGGTCACCAGATATTCAAAAGTGGTTTTGTACATGCAGACCCTCACCCTGGAAATTGTGAGTAATTTTCTACATCGAAATCACAGTTTTTTGTTACTATTTGTTTTGGGCACAGTACTTGTAAGATGGAGAGATAATGAAACAGAAATAGTAATTTTGGATCATGGATTGTATCAAGAATTAGAAGAGAAAACACGACATGCCTTGAGGGGGATGTGGCGAGCAATTGTATTGGCAGATCATAAAGAAATGGCACATTATTCTAGCATGCTAGGTGTTGAAAGTAAGATTCCAGTATCTAACTTAACATTTTCTGATAATTGGCATGTAATTAAAAGCTTTAGGCCTATTATACAGTGAGCACGTATAGGTTGGAATAAATTCATTTAAAATGTAGGTGGTTTTTTTCTCGAAGAAATGCTCAGACCCGTCGATTTTTGATTTTAGTTGCCATTTTTCTGATGATTATTTCATGTTCCTGACCTAAAAACATGTTATGACAGCTCACTTTTTTTTTATGAAAACGCTGGGAAACACCTTTTGATTTAATTTTTTAATTCTACATCAAATTCTGGACATATTTTATATATCATGTCCTATACCTGAATTCAACTTATTTGACAAAAATGCACTGTTACTTGAAACATCAACATATTATTTATTTAGAAAGCTCCTTCTTGCTGATACCATAAAAACATTTGGTGTGTCAAGATCATCTGAATCGGGGTATGGGTATAAAGTGGCAAGACATGGTACTAGGTCATCTTCTAAAAATTCGAAATATCTGTCGCCGTTTAGGTTTCCATCAAGGAAAAAAGGTCCCAAAATCTTGTGTCCAACAACGCCGGCCCAAACTATAACTTTTTGAGGATATTGGGTATGACATTCCATTACCCAGCGGGGATCCCACCTCCATTGAGACAAAACGTTGCCTCATCCCAGAATACAATTCGTTTTGAAAACTGAATCGTTATTGCATAAATTCATGAGTATCTCGCAAAATTCAAGTCGTCTGTCGTGATCAGCTTCATTTAGTTCATTACCCAACTTGGACTTTGTAAGGATGCGATTTATTTTCCTTTAAATACTTTAGGACGGATGTCTGGCAGATCTGTTTTTCCAAAGCAATACTGCAGCTAGGTTTATGGTGGTCTTCAGGAATAGCCAGTAATACATTTAGCTGTGATACCGTGAACCGACCTTTCGTATAATTATCCCTGACGTGACCTAAATCACAATATTTTTTTCTTGCTGACAGTAGATTGACATATTGGCTCTCTGTGAGGATACTTGGCATTAAACATTTCTCAAACTTCCTTTTGTGTGCGCATCCTGTCCCCATAATCGTCATCAGTATCTCTATTCGCACTCTTGCATTGAGACGTACCATTAATTATCGGAAAAAAGTTTTTCTAAGACGAAGTCACTTACGATATGAGTCAACTGTCACTCTCAACAGTATGACTCAATTCAAGGTTTTATTTACATACTTTAAGCACAGACAAGGTAACATACAGACAGCCCACTAAATGCAATTTATTGGAAGTCCGAAAATAAGGCAAAGGGCCTGCTTTGCTTCCCTGTCAGCAGCAACTAGCTCTGTGCGCCATACGATGGCGCCACAAAAGCATTGAATTTATGCGCATCTACAGTATATAAGTAACTATTTTTATTATATCCCACAGATACTTCTCATTCCTAACCCTTCTTCGAATTGCCTCCAGAGTTCGAACGAAAGGTTCGTACCTATATCGTGTATCTACATAAAATACATTACGACGGAAACTGGCAACATTGCGCCGTACTTGGACTATGTTGTTATGATGATGTTAGGCGCTCTCTTGCTCCGTTTTGAAATTACGTGTTAGAGCGAATAGTGGCAACATCCAGTGCAATTTTTATAAATCATTCTAGTCGCCCTATCTAGTGGATAGTCTGGTATAGTTATTTTGTCTGTGCTTTAAGTGTAGTTTGGTAGATTTTTTTAGGCTTCTACATTTTTTTTCGGGAACAGTTGAATTCAGGTATAGGACATGATACATAAAATATGTTCAGAATTTGACACAGTATTTAAAAATGAAATAAAAAAAGGTGTTTCCATAAAAAAAAAATGAGCTGTCATAACATGTCTTTGGGTCAGCCTGTATACGTGAAATAATTATCAGAAAAACCAACTAAAATCAAAAATCGACGGGTCCAAAAAAACATCTGAATTTTAAATGAATTTATTCCAACCTTTACATCCTCCCTGTATACCAGAATGGTTAGAATTAAACGTATTTGTAAGTTCGTTGGTGCAATGGTACTTTATAAAATAAGCGCTTCAGGAGTTCCGCAAGGCTCGAATTTGAGACCCTTGTTATTCAATATTCGTGTTAATGATCTTTTATCATAAATTACCCGTAAAGTTTTGATGTAAGCCGACGACATGAAGATATATAAAATCGCCTAAACAACTGACTGCAACATACAAGCATATCTATCATTCTGATCCACCGCCAATAAGATCCAGCTTAGTATTATGTCCTATAGTAAGCTATGTGAGAAGTAAATCTCGTACTAATTACTTCTACAGTGTGGAGCACATTGCTATTCCGATGCATGCTGGTATTAAAGATTTGGGAATATTTGTCATTCATCTCCAATCCATGGAACACATACAAGCCATATGCACTTTTTCCTGTCACAATCTAGGGTTTGTCATGAGATTATGACCAAATTTTTCTGAGTATGCGGTTTAAGAACCCCCTTTTTTACAGCATACTACGCACCAAACTAGAATATCGATCAGTTGTATGGTATGCAATGTATATAGTCCACCGGCATCTTAATTTAGGGAATACATGTCATTTAAGATAACCGGCACCAAACCCTATCACGGATTATGATAGTCTTTTGCATATCCACAATCTCTGGTTCATCATAGATACGTCGTTAGCCTTGTGCCACATGACGCCAGTTTTTGACATATACATATCGTTAATGTGATCATACCACGTCAAACCTTTGTCTATTTGTGGACCCAGAAATGGGGATATGCTACTTGGATAGATCTATTTTCAACTTCAATTAGTAATGACTTTCCTGTGGTCCGTGGCTGCGAACAAAAATTCATTAAAACCATCTTATTTTTATTTAGACATGCTCGATTTTGGCGGAACCAAGTCGTAAATGAATCTAACATGTGTTTCACAGCTGTTCACAGCATATCTACGCATGTGCTTCCACACAAGCAAGTGGTATCATCGACAAACATCGTGAGAGTACCCTCTTGCAATGTTTGACAAGTCATCCACAAAGAGAACAAACGGGAGGATCAAGCGTGGAACCTTGTGGTACACCAGACCGAACCGAGTGCTTCCTAGACTGTGTGCCCTCCACTTATACGACCGGTCCCTATTCGACAAATACTACTTGATCCATCTGTTGATGTTATCGCCCAATAAGCGATTCCAATAAGCGCACTGTATCGGATTACGCCTCCCGCACAAAAAAATAACTAATTCGGAACACGTGCTTCGGGATACGTAGATTCCCATTGTCAACCGTATAACCCCACAGTCGTTGCAATCTTTACTTACTCATGATTTTAACTTTAACACAAGGGTAAACCACATCGAGCTCCTAACTCAAGTCCATAAGAATGCCCACCCATTGCTTCTGTTGATCCAAGTACCACTACTGATTAGTAAATTGTAATATCGCTGTTGTAGTAGATTCATGTTTTTGAAAGCGATATCGCTGTATATTAATAATGTTTTTGTCAGAGTAAAATCCTGTAATCTCTCAGCCATGATTTTTCGAAAATTTTTCAAATTCTGGCAACGATCATAAAATTGGCTCCTCGTCTCTGCTTAAACCGTTTTTCTTGTACCGAAATCTGGAATATGTTACTGCCACACATTGGTCTCTTTATAACTAGAATAAACATTCATCACCATTTGTAGGTTTCTATTAGCATGACAATTTTTTTGTAAATAGGAGTTTACATGCGTTTGAAACTCATAGTATATACCATGAATCAAACCATAGTTACGGCGACTTGATCTTTCTTTTTCCGCGAATCACCAGTTCCTAAATAGATGTGATTCACGGAACGCGGTGACTGAAAACAGTAACTTTCGTTTGCAACCGCTGTTACCAGAATAAGATAGCTGCCGTAATTGCAATTACTAGAGGTTATGTTTATGATGTACAACTTTTAGATATCGTATTCTGTGATGGTATTACGTATTGTCGAGAGAAAAGCGTTCCGTAAACGACGATATTTTTCAGAAAACCTTTAAATACCGAATTTAACCGAAATCACGGTTTCGATTAGAGATGGGCGATATATCGATAACTATTATTAATAACCGTTTCCTGCAGATAACTGTTTTAACCGGTTCGCGATTTTCGATATTAACAGTTACCAAAATAACTGGTAGCCGATAACGATTATTGGAAAATAACGTCGCGGTGATAACGGTTATTTGAAAATAACCGTTTGTCCCATCCTTGGTTTCGGTGACTTCAAATCATTCGCGGTACATACTACCATTCATTGCTTTTGCTTGATATGGTGATTCCTACAATAGATCATCGGCCTATAATGACAGTTATTGGCTGTATCATGCTTCGTATGTTTGTAAGGACGACTCGAAAGAAACATACACTTGCGACACTGTATTCTCATACTACTGCAATGGTAGGTACTGTAATATTTTCGGAATTTCAATCTTCCAAAACGTTTTACTCGTCATTAGTAGTATCAGATGGATGTATTTTATGTTCTACATTCTACACATTACGCTAGATATGATTGACTATTGAAATTATTTATTGTCAAAATAACATATATTCAAAAACGTTGAGTATAATTTATAACAGGATTGATGCATTTTTGGATATTTATCTAATAGTAAATAACTGACCGTATTCATACGTAATTGTTTGAATTGAAATCCGTCTGTTTCTAAGCATAGTTGCAATGTGCAAATTATCGTCTGTACTACTCATTTGAGCTTTTCTGGTGTAATTTCTAACACTGCGCGTCAATTCTGCCTAACTTCGTCAGCGTCTTGAGGAATCGTTCAATAAATTTTCTCTTTAATAAACCGCAAACAAAAAAAAGTAGGAAGGATTGAGATCGGGAGATCTCGCAGACCATAATATAGGACCGCTGCGACCAATCCATCTGTTTGGAAAGTGTTCATCCAAATAAGTAAGCAGGAACTTCATCATGCATACAAATCATGTTATGGCCTAACGGCATCTCGTTGACAACTTCTTTCAATACATTGAAGTACCCATTTGCACCGACGATTTGGTAGATAAATTGACCCAACGACCTTTTTATATTTATTTATTTATTATGCTCAGCCAAACGTTAACGGAAAGCTTAAGAATTTGTCCAAGAAACTCAACATCTGATGACAGAGTGAGTCTGCCGAAAGGTCACGAAAGAAATAGTCCTTTAGAGAACTCAAACAAATGTACACGGAAACAAATATTTTCTGTCAACATCGTCGTTTATTGAAACATGCAACATCTATTTTTCTTTGTACTGTAAACATGTTTCTTAATCTGTTGGGTAAAATAAATATTATTATTATAATCTTATTACGCACACTTAATGTTCAATGCAATGAAGGTAGTTTTCAAAATTATTAAATACTTAGCCGCATATGTATTATAGATTATGAAATATTAGCTGAAATATTAACCCAGCGGCCCATCAGAACCAAAGGATTTAAATTGACAACTAGAATAACAGAAGAACAAATGACGTACATGACGGAAATGGCTCAGCATAGATTTGCTGAAATAATGGAAGTTCTAAAATTAATGCCAAGAAGTTTGCTGCTAGTTGTAAGGTATTTGCAGTGATAGAAACAAAAAGAATTACATAACTAAAAACGTTTGTAACATTACTTTTTTTCAGGAATCTTAATACTATAAGAAGCATAACACATGATCACGGGGATCCAATAGATAGATACGCAGTTTTAGCTAGATGTGCGAGTAGTAAGAAATGTGCTAATAATTTCAGTAGCAAAATCCATAGTATTTGTTTTAATTTGTACTTCGAATTCAAATTATTGTAAGCACAAAAAATGGAACACAAACTGTTATGAAATATCATTTTTGTTTATATTTCAGAACTGGAAAACTATGGGTGTGGTGTGTTAAAACATATTTAAAAACATTGGCTGTCCTAGGCAGATCGCCTGATACAAGCTTATTAATAGCAGATCTCTGTTGACACTAGTAAAATTTTGTAATTAGGATAATTGTTGTATTATATTATGCACTAGTATATTAAAAATGTTTCACTTTAATATATTATTTATTAAATGATTTTCCTCCTAGAATTACAGTAAAAACATAACTTGTAAAATTACCTATACATGCACATGACATACCAAAATTTTTATTCAATACATATATTTAATTTACGTTCACAAAGCACCTTCACAACGTTTTGATTTATTCTGGATGTAAATTATGTAGTATGAAAGTGCTCCAAGAAAATTATAATGAAAATAGTGGATATTGCGAATAACTCAATAAATATTATGTCGACATGGCCGCTTAAGCTGTTTTCGCACGTATCGCGGCTCTCTTCGATGTAACGGCCTGAAAAACACAAATAGAGAATTAGTTTCTATAAATTATATTTCGCCCAACTACAACTAATAGGAGTATCATTTATTGCCTTATAATGAGTGAGTAATGCATGCCATTGAGGATCCTGACTAATCTAATAAGAATAGGAAAAGTTGGGTTAATATTCGTCAAAAATTGCGGGAAGAAATTGAAACAGCAAGATGGTAACTTAAATCATGTAGAATATTAGGGGGAGGGAATTCAGAACTGCCACTATAACTCATTCCATTACAGCTCTGGGCATACATATTCGGGACGAGCACGACACGATTTTCATATGGGGTCCGTATGGTACTCGTGTCGTGGGCCTCAAAGCCACACTGTTCTTTAGTTTGCTCGTGTTTTCATTTGTATTGATTGGTCTACATCTCTCTTCTCAATGGATCTTTTGTAAAAAGTTTTAAACTCTTCTGTGTATATGCATAAAGAATTCTCTTAGAACGCTTTTTGGCTTATTTTTATATAACATGTGTGGATGATTCATCAATGATAGACGATACATTTTAATTTCTATTTACAACAGCTGTAACGACAATATACATATAATGCGCTTTCGCAACTACGTTGCACGAGTTCAAAACTCGTACGACAAAAAGTAGGCCCCGTGCTCGTGTCGCACTCGCAACGGTCACACTATCGCATTTAAACCTGTCATTACTTCGCAACGAACGTCGTGCGTGTCTCATGTCGTGCTCGTCCCGAATATGTGGCTAGACGCTATTGTGCCATTATAGTTCTCTCAACGAAACAGCCGACTTTTGACAGCGGCAATATTAAAATCATACCAACACAATTAAACGCAACTTCACATTCAGCAAACGCATAGTAATGTCAAATCTAGTGCCATATCGTCCGCAGAGGATTTCTTCAATTAGAGCGTTGCCAGTTGCATAGATAAGGTAAATTGTCAACGCACTTACTTGACATTTGACGTACCATTAGTGTTAACGGTTTTCGTATTTTTTAACCATAACCTATCTATATATCTGTCAAATCATATGATATGCTTTGGAATGTTGTGACAACCATGTCATGAAGCGCCGAAATGTCAAAAGTCGGTTATTTAGTTATAATTCTCTGTTAGGAGTGTCATTATGAAACCGGCACTTAAAGGAAATCTGACGTGAACCTTTGCGCATGCAAATTAAATGGAAACTGTAAACTGCAGTGTAACCTAGTTTTCTATTAAACATGGCTTGCACATACATTGTGGTTTTCTTACAATATTTTGAAAGAAACATTAACAGACATTTGGCTATTGTAGATAGCGATTGTGATAATTTTGTCATAAGTTAATAAAAAATGGGACTTGTGTGGATATTAATCTCACAGTGTGAAATGTTCATATAACTGATGTGTATGTTACTAGAAAATCCAATTAAACATACCTGGAAACCAGATTTAATACTAGCAACTGAACACCTAGAACCACATGTTTCACATTGTAAGAAGAACAATCTGGTATCTTTTTGGAGAATCGTATCTGGGGAGCGGCAAGTGTGACATGTTACGTATTCTTTAATATATCTAAAAACAGAAATAAATTAAATTCTTAACAAGTACAACAATGCCCATATATTTGCAGTAAAATAATGCATATATACCTTCTCAGTACATTTTCTATCTGTTTCTGTTGGAATCTGCCTTTAATGATCAATTGACTATTACCATCTACAGATCCACTGGTACCCAGTTCAGCGAGAAGAAAATCAAGTAAATGTTTAGGTTGTCGATGTAATGTTTTACAGATTTCAGTAAAATTAGCAAAGGAAGTCTTCTTTGTACCAATTCTGACAACTTGTGGGGGTCTCATTACAAATTTCTGTTTCTTGCCAGCCACCATGTCTGGATTTTTGTCACGCATGATTTCAAAAACACGATTTAGTAGCTCATCATATGTGTAGTCTCTGTCTGATGCCAACCAGAGGCTTGAATTGTCATCAACTAAAAGGTAAATAATATGTATTTTCTTTACCATTCATTGCATAACAGCAAAACAAAAGATGTATTAATCAGAAGTTTTTAGCAATAAAAACAAAAATATATTGTATTTACAACATGAAATTTAATGAATCATACCTGTTTCTGGCAGATTTTCAACTAAATTGCAGCATGTTAAAAGAAATGTTATTTAGATATGGTGTTACAAATAATACAATAAATATTTATATTATTGGTAACTAAAATTCTTTGTGAGTGTATTGAAATATGTTGCAACTATCTCCCAAATATTAAATAAAATTTAAATACCATTCTCCTTATCATCCTGTTTGTCGTCTGCCTCAGCCATTATTTCATCTAGATCTTTCTTCTTTTTTTTCTTCTTCTTTGTTTTACTAAAATCTAATTCTAAATCGAAATTGTCATCTAACATTGCCTCCTCAGGATTAGCATTATCCCCAGCATCATCTTCTTTCGTGTCCGGAAGAGCACCTTCAAGTTCTTCCATATTAAATGGTTTCTTCTTTTTTTTCTTTTTCTTGGTGAAATCGAGATCAATGTCAACATTACCGTCATCATCGTCTTCTTTTTTCTCCATATCAGGATCAACTTGCAATGTTGATTCCTGATTGTCTCCTTCGGCTAAAGCTGCATCTATATCATAGCCCTTCTTCTTCTTCTTTTTCTTCTTAAGGGTAGCATCAAATATCTATAGGATTTAAAATGCATCAATGAGAGATACTATGCATTAAAAAAGAGCCTCAAATTATTTTTAATTTGGGAATATGACATAATAATAAATTATTACACATTGCAGAAATAAATTACTGTAACCTCAAAATTACACACTTACCGCTTCCTCCTCAGTCATATTGTCTTTTAGTAAAAACACAAATCAAATATAATAATTGATAACGATTACAATTATATATGTTCTAAATGTGCAGACTCTGAACTTTAGAATTAAAAATCTTGTATTGCATCAGCCAAAATTGATATGCCACATGTGTTTCACAACTAAAAGTGACTATAGAAGGTTGAAACAGTTGGTAGTGATATCGTGATAGGTTGCTACGAAGCAATCTGTTATTTTGTAACTACTAAATGTACTTTTAGGAGTTTGAGCTGCTAAGCTAACGACAGCTGTTTCGGGAATCCTATGAGAATCGCTAGCAACCGCTGAGCAGAGTAATGCATATTCTGTTCTGTAACAAACTAAAACATTTAGCCATTTCTTTTGCTCTTCACTGAGCTTATCCGCAGTTGTCAAGAATTCACTCTGTATATAGCCGGGACCGTTATTGGATCCAATAGAATAGAACCGTAATGATCACGAGGATGGTTCTAGAAACAGTTTATCAGTTTCATGCGCGTATAGGGCTATTATAGGGAAGCTGTTACAAAAAGTACCAGCTTTTTGAAACTGCGAACCAAAAGTAGCAGTAGCAGGTTGTAGTTTTAACGCAAAGAAGCAGTTTTATACATCACTAATGATATAGTTGGTATGGTTGGTATCTTGGAAATTTTGGTTAAAATGACAGCGGCAGCGATGTGTTTTTTTTTTTGACATTTGAACCTGCAAGAGACAAAAGTGTCATTCGCGAACTAAAAACGGGTGTTGTGTGTTGAAATATCTCGTGTACGGTGAAAATGTTGTGTTTACTCATGTTACGACTTTTTCAATATTTCTGTTAATGAAAGCATATAGTTTTTCACAGGTGTTACGTTCATTATATTCTTTAAAAATGTGATAATAGATAATGTATATCAACGTTTTGAATTTGGGTTGTTAAAGGTAAGCTATGAAAAAACTATTTATTACTAATTGTGTTACTGCTTACTCCCACTTAATTTTATCAGGAACTAAAAGTGTGTATGCTAAACTTAATCAGATTAGGTAATTTCTGGGATACACCTCTCTAATGTTTTAGAAAACTTCGTTTCACTTATGTACCATTTGACTAATTTACATTTTTTGATTAATGTTAGGAATATTTTATTTAGTAATGCATTACAATTCGTTACTAAAGCAAAAATCCTAACTTATTTTGTATATGTAGGATATTTAGATAAGCTTTTTTTAAATAGCTTTACATGCTTGAACAGTAGTGATTACAGTCCAACAGCTGCATATTCTCCAATCTACCGGATGCCTATTGTCCATTTATTTATTTTTTTCGTACCACTTTAGCATTTAAAATATAAATGTTTACTTTAAAAATACGTAGGTTTGTATTAGCATTTAAATTTAAATTTAGTTAATAGTAACATGTTTTTGGTACCACAATTTTCGCTACAACCAGTTTTTTCTTCTTTTTCTGCAGTAGATAATGAAAATTAACTTTATTTAAATACTTAAGGTGATTACGTTATTATTAAAAAATATATATTGAAAATCTAGAAAAAATACGTTCCCTTTTTTATCTAGAATTTTCAACAAGTATTTGTTTATTGGGGATTATACTGCATCGTACTTAAGAATTAAATTCCATAATTATTAAGCAACAGTGCAAGGAGATACTTTATTATAAGTAGATACATATTGACGAATTGGTTTTTCAAACGGCGAGGCAGCAATTTGTGAATGAATTCTATTTTTCAGTTGCTGGAAGCGTTCATCATATTTTTTTTTCTTCGTTCCCAAGTCTTACAATTTCGAAGCGTCTTGATACGTTAAGTAAAATAAAAGAAGTGGGCACTATAGTTCCATTCTACTAAAATAGATAATTGAATTTTTAGCAGTGGCGGCTCGTTAGCTTTTAGGGGGAAGGGCTGTACAAGAAATAACTATAAATTAATTTTATTAATTACGGAAAACAAAGTCCATGCGACGGTTTTTCTAACTCACAAACTTGTCTATAACTTCGTGATTAAAGTTTTTAATACCATCTTGAACCAAATCCTCTTGATAACATTCAACATGCTCCTAAATTTCTCCATCCACGCTGCCCATGTTTGACGAAAATGTAGTTAGTGCTGTAGCCCGGCAGTCCTTACGCACCAGCCGCGACTGACTTGTAGTATTTTTCCTAATGAAATATGTAAGTAGAGAAGCGATGCAGTACCCATAGCTCACAAAAGTTATACCCAAAAGAAATCTAAGGAAAGGCTTAAAGCTTTAAGTATTCCAAGACATTTTTTTAAATCTTTGCAAGGATCAAGAAATTTTTGATGGCATGCACCGGATATTACAAAACACATTTTTGGAATATCTATCAGTACTTAGTGCCAAACGTATGTAAATATGTAAAGAATATGCTTTATTAGGAACATGAATATTTATTAAGACAAATCTAAGGCAACCTGAAATACATGCTTAACTGACCTTTCTATATTTTCTGAACTACGTAACTGGGAATAATGCAAACAACATATTATTTGTGCCACGTGCGATCTTCGCCTGCTCCATACCCATGCCTTCTTCCGCCTTACCAGAATTCTCATTTGAATAGTCATGAAATGGGCAAACTACGGTCAGCGGACTTATTTTATCCGACTCGCGACAAAACAAAACGACCAGCTCGCATTAGTATTGTTATTACATGAGTTGGTTGTAAGATATAAAATAACTTTATGCACTGACTTACTGCAAAATTCGCAAGAAGACGGTTAGCCATAAAATACTATTTATTTTTTAAACCAGCCCTAGTAAAATTATCTACGATGCATTCGGACATTGACGCACCTATAACCAACTTTTGCGATGTGACAACAGCTGCAATAGCTCGTACGTGCAAAGACCTCTACCACTTCAAAATAAGATGGCTAAGTTGTGGCAGTGCTTATCAGCGAGTATTTGATTCGAAAGACGAAGTCGAGAGTTTTCTCAGAAACTATGGAAAATGGGTAGAATTAAAGATCATCAAAGATAAGGAATGGCTTGCGCACTTCACATTTTATATCGATCTTCCACAATACTCCAACGCACTCAGCGAGACCCCAGGAAAAAAATCGCTTCCTGGAAGAACTCTTTGGAGACTAACGCTAGGAAACTAAACATTTCCTTTTTAAGGCTAATAACTCCACTGTATATTTCAAGGATTCAGCAGGAGGTGGAAGAAGCTGACGTTTAATTAAATTATTTCTTTGTTTGCCAAATATTTTCAACACATATTATGCCTCATTCAGAGCTCGCAATATTAATTATAATATCCTTGCCTTAAATTAGTAGAGGAACATAATGTGTGTACATAAGTTCGGAAAAGATTTTCCGAAAATTCTTATGTACGTTTCAACGGACAATATATGTTGAAAATACAGAAGTAATTTAATTAAATGTCAGCTTCTTCCACCTTCTGCTGAATCCTTGAAATATACAGCAGAGGTATTGGCCTTAAAATATTAGATTTAATTACTTCTCTTCCAATTAAAACTTTTGTTTGTCTGCACGGAGAAACGTTTACCGTCATGAACAATTATTCAACCTTTCACACTTTGAAAGGTTGAATAATTGTTCATGACGGTAAACACTGACAATGGATTTCAAGATTTCACTGGAAATATTACTGAATCTTTTTTCGATAGTGTTTAATGTGAATCCTGAACGAGTATAGTAGCAATGCAATTGCTATTATACTCGTTCAGCAATGCAATAGAGTTGCAGTGCAGCGGCCAGTTAAAATCAATCAAAACTAAGTTTGATTTTTACAAATCAATATAAAAATATGCTGACACAGTGCAAAACGCCCCAAAAACACATGTCAATGTACATATGCGTTGTCGTAGATTTGCGGGAAAAAGCATTATCTGATGTGAAATTAATTAACAGTAACCGACTTACAAACGAACACCTACATGTAAACTTTTTGATAAATTTTTGTTTTATATCATAGTTTACAATACCTATACATCTGTAGATGAAACAATAATAGCAATACTTTATTTCATTTGAATTATCATTAACATACCAGATCTGCCTAAATTATTTCATTATAATACGTCAATAATTTTCATTTATTTGTACATGATAAAGAATAATAGAGATCATCTACCTTTGCCCGCCATCGTAAACGTTTCAGAAAATCATACTGAAGTAGATTTGGAGCAATTACGTAATAAAACTGTAGAATACGAGGTGTGTAAATAAAGTAATTAGACTGACAACGTAGTGTTTGATATAGCAACACGGGAAGCACGGGACGTGGATGAGCGACAAGTGGACATTGTAATACGCGTTCAGTGCAAGTTTGAACTCGCTCAAGTCATTTGGTTGTCCGTTGTCGTTTTTTTTCCGTGAACCCGGTTTTCGTAGTGCGCTCTACAAATGAAAGACATTAATTTCGAGCACGGTTTGCTTCAGACTTGGGCAAAGTATAACAGAAACTTTTGCAAAACCTCAGCAGGCCTACGGAGACAGTGTTTTGTCAAAAGCCCAGGTTTTTTTTTTGGTTTAAGGTATTTTCAGAAGGAATGGGAGATGAGCCACGTAGCGGAGGGCCTGGAAGCCAATCGTTCACAAAGGGCTCGTACCTCAAGGTCAGACAGTTATTCAACATTTTTACCGAGAGGTACTCGAAAGACTCCGAAAAAGGGTCATGCGTGTGAGACCAAACATCAAAAACGATTGGATTCTGCATCATGACAAAGCGCCTTGTCACACAGCAATTGCCATAAACGGTTTTTTTTTCAGTAAAAATATTTCTGAGGCTCCTCAGCCTCCTTATTCACCTGACTTGAGTCCTTGTGACTTTTTTCTCTTTCCAAGGTAGAAAATTCATTTGAAGGGACATTCGAAAACATTTAAACGGCTATAACCGACCAGCTAAAGGCGATTCCAATATCCGAGTTCCAGCGCTGCTATGGGGAATGGAAGAACCGTCTTCAACGCTTGTAATCATATTCAAATAAAAATATTTAAAAATATCAGTCTGATTACTTAATTTACACACCTCGTACGTATATTAAGGAATCTATTGCTATAGATAGAATATACGGTCGTGTGTGGTTCAATTAAGTTGCTGTGTAAATTGGGTTTTAATGGTAATTCTGGGCATGGTTCTTTATAAGCAACAATTTCAGAACGCCGATAGTACTACTGAATTTGTTGTTTTTTGATTGCTCTTGTTTCCTTGCGATTTAAAATGGAAAAATCATACCCCCTCATCAGTACTGTACTGTCGACCTTTAAGGTTTGTATTTACAAAAGAGTCACCCATGTTAGTAATAAGGGAAAAACAGTTATGAACGAATTAATTAACAATTGGACTCCTCTTAACATTAACATAGAAAATGTAACAATTAAAGTTTATTTTGAAATCATCACAGTGAATATGATGGACAGGAGTATTTGCAATA
The DNA here is from genome assembly GCA_031763485.1 of Osmoderma eremita. NCBI lineage: Eukaryota > Metazoa > Arthropoda > Insecta > Coleoptera > Scarabaeidae > Osmoderma > Osmoderma eremita. The sequence continues at coordinate 25,152 of JARFOC010032490.1, forward strand.
TTGTTAGTGAAACCAATTCTACGCAAACATGCTACACTTGTGGCTGTACTCCAAAGGAGACTAATAAATAAAGTATTGTAAATCATCCCTGTAATGAGTCCGTTCAAATTTTGTCTACGTTACATTGTTGGATAAGATCTTTTGAATGTTTGTTACACATTTCATATCGTTTGGATTTGAAGAAGATGACAAGACTAAAGAAATATTTAAAGAAAGCTGCCCGAATTCAGAAGAATTTAAAGAAAAGCTAGCAATAATACTTGTAGACAAGTCAAAGCCAGATTTTGTTTCCAGCAATGATGGAAATACTGCCTGTAGATTTTTTGAGAAAACTTTAAACGCCTCAATTACTGGATATAATTTCGAATTTACCAATGTAGAATGAAGGCTCAGGAAATTCCAATATAAACAATACGTGAAAGAATTCCACAATCAACAGAACCGCGAGAAAAGAATTTTGTAAAATTACCGTTTGATGAAATCACAATCGGTATAAATAGTGTGATTAAATTTGGCGGTCGCGTCCACTTTGCGTATTACGAAACCATCCGGAGAATCCAAAAGATATATCAAATTAAAAACAAATATCGGGATTTTATGAGATATCATGCGGCGACTGTGATAAGGTTTATAATGAGCAAGCAAGAAGAACTATAAGCTTTGTTCCAACTCGAGCATAGATCCGTACAATTACCGTACCGTACCTGCGCATTGCAAAAAGAGTGTTTCAACTACATTTAGGACCATACGCAGCACGATAACTAAAGTGTTTCAACTTAAATTAGCATCCTACACAGACAGTAATCGAACGATCACAACAGTACACACCCGTGAGTGTGTACCACTTGTAGAACCTTAAAATGACAAATGTCACGTAAGTGCGTTGACAAGTTAGCCTACCTATGCAACTGGCAAAGCTTTAATTGAAGAAATCCTACGCGGACGAAATGTCACTCTATTTGACATTACTATGCATTTGCATAATGTGAAGTTATGTTTGGTTGTGTTCGTATGATTTTACAATATCGCTGTAAAAAGTTGGCTGTTTCGTTGCGAGAACCATAGATACAATTTCATTATTCGCCCACGTGTTCTCGAAACATATGTATCGAGTTAATTAATTCAATTTGGTGTGTGTGGAATTCCCGGTATCCTCTGCATTATCAATAACACTGTCAATTCTAGCTGTATGAAATTCATATAAATATACATCTATCTTCTAATTATGATTGGGACTATATGCCCATACCGATGCATAAATTGTAAATACATGGACCTGATTTGATTTCTTCTTTTATTGTGCCTATAGGTCAGTTATCTGAAAAAGCATTGAAGTGTAGACATAAAGATATTCGTCGTATCCGCCAGTGGTACAATACACGGAAAAATCTCTTGTAAACACTAATAAAGATATCAGATATTATGACAATCCTTCTGCTTGCTTACATCTCATCCAGTCCTTTTAAGACACCGCAAAGTAATAAGTAATTTCAAGAAAATTATTTTATTTTAAAGTTCCTGAATACTTTGAATGAAATCTGTGTACATTTTTATTCGGATTTATCAAATGAAGGGACGACGGTAGGTACTGATAGTGAATAATAATCCGGGATGTTAATAAAGCAGGTACAGGGACAACAGAGAGGTGAATTAAAAAAGTGGGTATTCAGTGTTCAATGTTTGCAATCCTATATTACCAACCCAATTGAGCCAAACATACTGTGTCCATAAAGGATATTTACCTGACTAAAATAAGTTCTCGGAAGTAGATATACAATTGATGTTAGTCTGTTAGTTACTTGCATTTAATCATTTTATGTTATTTTAGAAATAAAACCTAGGGAGATACCATTTTGTCCGTTTTATCCGTAGATTGGTTACACTCTGTAGTGGCTTGACATAGTAGGACTAAATAAAAATACCTTTCCGAGTACCTACCTTCAACGAGTATTTCGTTAACGAAGTTGCTGTTTGCAACACACTTAAGAACACAAACAATTCCCTAGTAGAAACTATAAAGGAGAAAGTTTTAGACATAGTATCTCCGGTAAAACCAACTGTAGAAACCTGGAGGATATGCTCTTCACCATACCACCAGAGTAATAACGCTATTGCTGCTAATTGTATAGGCATATTTCACGGTACATACCTACTTACGCCTACTCAAGAAATGATTACTCTATTTCTAGGTAACGAGAAGTACACCAAGTACTTCATACTTACAAATTATTTTAGCTCTATCATGTATATTTTTAATTTCTGGATAAATCTGGAAATTCAACGATGAACTTCTTTACTTTGGTAACCGATGGTAGCTGTTTCGACGTTCGTAATTGCGGCATTATTAAACTGAACCGTACAAAACGCCTAACACAATAAAGACAATAGCACAAACGAGCTGTATGCTCGGCTGACGCTCGTAGTGTAAAATCTAACAAAAATATAAGTGTACATGACACAATCAGTTCTTTTAGAAAAACTAAGTTACTAGAATTCTGCTGAAATTTGTATCAGTCAGTTTCAAGTCGTTGCGAATTGGATGTCTTACCGTTGTGCGCATTAGCTTTTTTTATTGTTGTACTTTTGTTAGTTGTAATAATATTCTCAAATGCTTGCTCCTACCTTTCTTAATAAATGATTTCTTGTAGAAATCACGAAATCTAACATTTACTTTCGTATTTCTATACGTCAGATCTTTCATCTTCTGGTGTGGATACCACTACCAACAGAAAATAAATAACAAAACGAAAGGCTTTCGTCGCAATTCGTGTTTTATAAGGCTAAGTATGAATGATTTCTTTTTAAAACATCGTAATCCCAAACACGAATTTAATTGCAAATAGTAGACGGTCTATAATTGTTTAGTGGCAATGAATAGAGGTAATATAAAATATCTAAACATTTTTTGAAAGAGATATAAATATACAATTCATTTGCTCATGAAATGGGGATCTTTCAAATATTAAGCTTTTAGGATATATAGATACTTATTATGATATAGGGCCAGATTAATTTTAATGCACGAGTTAACGCTAAGCATACTTTTTTTTTTATTAGAGAACGTATCCCATTCAATGCTTACCTATACATATTAATGCTACAGGATAATATAACAAGCTCTGATAACGCTGTTTGCCCATTTGGCGCAAACTACAGTAAGAAGACATTTAATATGTATGCTTGAAAGTGTAAACCATCACAATCTCCTAGAATAACAGTTGGTGCTTTGTTTATCTACATGTATTTATTAATATGATTTTGGAATACAAGTGCTGTTAATGACAACGAATAATTATGCAAGGCCGTTGTTTACTTTGTCATTTAATTTGGAAGCTGCGTAAATAAGGTTCATTGAAGATAAGTAAAATTTTGTTCTATTTTTTTTTTTACTACAGATTGTACAATATTGTAATTGTATGTATTTTTAAAATGCTTTCGTTAACTATAGATCGTTGCAAAATCGTCGAATCAGCTGTACATTATTACTTCCGGTTCCATTATTTGGGTTTCTGACAGTTAAAATGCATA
>JARFOC010032526.1:0-28664 GCA_031763485.1 Osmoderma eremita
AACATTCAGAAACTGCCAGGCTCGTGTCAATTTGACATGAACAACAGAACCTAAGTTTATAAATATTATTATTATTAAAAATTCATTGCTAAATTATTTTATTAGCAATTTGAGACATAGCAATATATATAAATATAGCAACGCGGTACGGTACTTTCATAGGCGCTGTACTTTCGTCTAAAGGGCGAATTGACTCACAGTTTAACACGTAATATACGATGGATGTCCGGCTACTTAAGGTACATTTGTGAATTACAGACAGACTAATTTATTTATGTTAACCAAACATACATTAAGTAAACGCGTGAACTGTTAGCTACTTTTCAACACAATCGTCGCCAATGTTAAGACACTTTTCCCAGCGAGGTACAAGCATCTGTAAACCATCTTCGGAAAAGGTGCGATCCGAATTTGTAAAACACTGCCGTACTTACTCTTGAACTTCGTCGTCGTCTATAAACCTTTTACCCGAGAAATTAACTTTCAGCGGCCCAAACAAATGAAAATCAGTAGGGGCCAGGTCTGAACTATGGGACGAATATACAATAACTTCACAATTGTATTTCTGAAGCCAGGTCTTTGTCTGATATGAGGTGTGCGGTCTTGCATTGTCATGCAACAACGTGATTCCTTTCGTCAACCTTCCTCTTCTTTTCTGTAGAATGGCTTTGTGTAATTTTTGGAAAATTTGATAATAAATATTGCTGTTGATTGTCGGTTTCGGTGGTAAAAACTATATCAGCAAAATGTCTTTCATATCCCTGAACACATTTACCATTGCCTTTTTTGCAGACTGATGAATTTTTTCGGTCGGATGCTTCCATGTTATCGAGTCTTTTTTGATTCGGGGATATGGTGGTGTACTCACGTTTCGTTCCTGTAGCCATAAACTCTAGAAATCCGTTTTCCTGACGATAGCGCGTTAAAACCTCAATAGCCGCCGCCATTTGTTGCATTTGGTGTTGGTCTGTCAACAGTTTTGGTACCCATCTCGCAGACACTTTTGGATAACCTAATTCAAATACGATTTCACTAACAGAGCTTTTAGGAATGCCGGTCAGTAGAGCAATTTCCCGTATTTTCAATCGACGATCTTTCCTAATCAGCGTATCGACCTTCAATTGATTCTCATCGTTCTCATTGTTGATGCTTTTTTTCGCACACCTTCGCGATCATCGTTCAGAGCTGGGCGTCCACTTCTGAACTGTTTACACAAAACACTAGCTTGTTTTCGCTTAACGCTTCTACCGTTAAGTCTTCAGTATTTTTTTATGGATTTTGGTAGGTGTTTCATTATTTGGATGCAAAAAACGAATGACCGCTCGCACTTCAAACTTGGAGTATGTTTCGATCGGAACTGACATTGTGCGGCTGTCACTGCACACGTTGCACTGAATCTAAGGCAATGCCAATAGCCATTCTATAGAGTACATATGCACATCTAAAAGTTTCAACCTGATCGGAGCGACGTATGTGGTGTGTCGCGCAAACTTACCTTAGTAACCAAACATCCCTCGTACATATCTGTATGTTGTACATGATGTCAATCGTAGGGTTTGGCGAGCTCTCGTAATCAAACAACAGCACTAACGTCTTACGTGATTATAAGTTTCTTAGAAACCAGTAGAGAAGTTAGCCACGACGTTCTGACAAAAGCGAAGCAATGTATCTTAAGTGATTCGTTTCAAGACAAGTATTCATTGGCAATAAGTTCCTATGCATTGGGACTCCTGGGCATTACTAATGAAACGGACATTCGATTACAAAAACTGATGCAATTGGCAAACAGTGAGAATGGTATGATATGGTGGATACAATCAGGTACATATATTTAAAAAAATGGAATTAACAAAACACTAATGTATACTGATATCGTTGCACAAAGAACTATAGTAACTAAATAATAATATTTGTGCTGCTATTTTAATAAATACCAGTACTTCATTTGATTTAAACTTTTTGTTTAATTTAATGAGTATTTTTAGAGCACGCAGTTTCGGCAAACGTAGAAACAACAGGTTACGTACTCATATCCTTACTACACCAAGATCCTTTTAAAAATCTGGGGACGGCAAATTCAATAATTCGATGGTTACAAAGCGAAATGAATCCTGACGGAGGGTTCTATTCTACTACAGTAAGTACACGAATAATGTGATGCTAGGGTTTTCTGCAAGCAACAAAGCACAATTATAGACACTAACACAACGCGCCAATACCTATTCTTACACTTTTTCAAATAGAAATTTAGGGAGTAACCTAACATACATGATGATATATCTGTAATAGCTATAGGATTAATCATGTCTCCGAAAATAAACATCTAGTTTGGTAATTATGGTTCATTCATTATTTTATTTGTATATTCAAAAACTTTTCAAACTTGCAGCTCCTCTCTTGAACTCCTATTTGAAACTTTTTCTTAAGTTGTTACAAAACAAGACATTGCAAAGTTACCTTACACCATCCACTCTGAACACTATCATCACAAGAATATCAACCGCTTGCTTGGAATTAAACAAAATGATAAAGATGATTACCAGCAGGGTTATACAATTTACACAAACAAAATGATATTGAATGAGCACTCGCCCTATTCTTCCGAATTAGCAGTGTCGGATTATTTTTTCTCCCAAAACTCAAAAATTATCTGAAAGATAAAAGATTCGAAAAATGAGCCACATATGCCCAACGACAAGCCACCAAGCCAACCTGAGTATGAACGCAGTCGAGGCGCCGGAGATTTACTGGGTCAGCACTCTCCTAGAATGGAACTTCTGATTTGAACGAGCGCCGAACAGTCGCACAAAATGTGCTCCGACGTCTCATCTTCTATGTAACAGAGGGAATTAGTAACTAGTTACATGCGGTGCATGTGCTTCTTTAATTAGCATTGGCCAGTCAACAGTCCTATAACCGGCAATATTTTGCTATCCTGGACGATAATCTGGCAACATGTAGTTGCAAACTACCATCCGCTTTCATGCACAATGGGAGTTCGTTGTTTCATTAGGTCGTGGAGTATAGTCGGCGTGGCAGGCAAGACAGGTTCCGGTCCCACAAAAGCAAATGGCGATCCGCCACCTCACCTATAGGATCGATACGACATTGTGAACACCGATCACCTCTAAAGTGTTGTAGAAAGCACAGGGCAGCAGCCCTTCGCCGCATCAATATAGGACAGCTTAGTGACGCTCTCACTGATGATGCTAACACCCCCCCCCCCATCGTAGTCTTATAGCCGCTCTAAACGCCTCTACGAAAATATCTGGTAGTGGAACACATAAGAACACTTGAATTGCCGCTGTTGCAGTGGATCGCATTGCGTTCGTTACGGTAAGACGTGCGTCACGATGCACATGCGTCACGATGCACATGCGTCAGTTCGATCCTAGCGGTCATTCATCTCAGTCCTGACCGCCAGACTAAGGCACCGTATGGACCTGATAATGGCAGTGCCCAACCGCAGCGAGACCCTCGGAGAAAGTCTTCACGCACATGTTTCTTCAGTTTTTGCTTTCGCAAAGTCAGTTTTCTCAGTGTCAGTTTTCAACCAAATGTTTGACTTCCTCTGAGAATCTTAGGCTTTTGCTAAGCAATTTTGGTGGTGGGATATGACTTAGTTTCCTTGGCCTGCTTGGGATTAGGCTCAGACCACAGGCGCCTAGTCCTCGTATCTCCCACACTGACTTCTACTGCAGTCTGTGCTAAGATGATATGTAGTCAGGCCACACAGGTCGACTCAACCCCATGCTGAGCGAGGGAACTATACCTAAGAATACATCCAAGGTGGACATTTTATTGCCGAATGATCTCTCGATCCGCCGCACCACAGAGTGGAGGGGAGAATCAGTGGGTCTACCCAGAATGTATGCGTGTTGGTTTGAACGAAGTGGTTTTTGAAGTAACGCCACTTATCTTATATGTCGGTTACATAGCCATTCCAGTATTTTTAGAAGAAAAGAGTACGTCCCGTAGGAAAACTAACTCTATTTACCTCCATTCTGAAGAGTCACCAGTGGGTCTAGCGATTCGAGGTCCCTGGACCATCCTCTCCACCACCATCTAGTCCTCCACTATGAGAGACGATGGGTGCAGATCCTGCCAGATCATTGTATTGGCTACCACACTTGAAAGTGGATGGCCATAATTATCTTGACTGTTTCTTGAAAGTTCGACGTGAAGGTGTCATCCTCTCGCTTTAACAGTCCAAGTTGATAGTCTTCACTTAGAAATTCCTTTAGTCGAGAAACCGACCGGACGGTTGCCGGACAATAGTTCCGGGCTCGAGGCTGGTCTCTGACTACAACAGAACCAGCGGCGACGTTTTGGGTGGGCAGTAGCGAAGATAGTAGCGTTCTAAAACGGTTATGTTAAGCAAAGGTCTACTATGCGTGCTATATTTCATATATTGGTGGAAGTGGCCGTTAGTCTTCAAGCGGGAGAGGTGACAGTTGGTACTTTTATGGATCTATCCAGGTCTTTCGACCATGTTCATCACCAGCTGGGAGAAGCTGAGATTTCGGGGATTGCCGTTGGCTTGGATAGACTAGTATCTCTCCAATAGACGACAATGTGTGGTCTCTCATTGTGGCGTAGGCAATGAGATCAGATCATAATTGAAACCTATAACGTACAGAGTTCCTCAGGGATCAATCCTGGGACCTTTATTATTTTTGTTATATGTCAACGATTTACCTTTTGTTGTTCCCGATCTGGTAATAATGATGGTACAACAACTGTTACTCGCTAGAAAAACAGCTCAGAGGTTGCGAAAATATTAGAAAACAATTTAGCAGTGCTTCAAGACTGGATGATCACAACTTCGAACTGAATATTTAAAAAAACAAAGTAAGTACAATTTTCTAACAATGTGCACGACATTAGTGTTAAATACAACAACAGTACACTAACCTGCTCGGAAAATACGCTGTTTCTAGGCTGCAACTTGCATTCCGAACTTACGTGGAGGTTACACACTGAATATATAGTTTTGCAGTGCGTGTTATAGCTTGAGAGTTATATCCCGGAGCGTGAGCATTGAAGTTGCTCTTATAGCATACCATAGCATATTCACGTTGAAGATACGGTATCGTCTATTGCGGGAATTCTGTGGATGCTGAGAGGGTTTTCATCCTGCAGAAAACGTGCTTAAGATCGATATTTGGTATTGGCCGTCGTGTTACTTGCAAAGACACTTTTAAAAGGAATAATATACTGACTTTACCGTCCACATACATTCTAGAATGCACTCTCTTTATTGAGGGAAACTATCATGACCTTTTTAAAAGTATGAACTTTTGCACAATCAACACCAGAGGCACAATAAATAATTTTCTGTTACCACCCGCTGCACATCTATCTACAAACAACTTTGCACCAATATATACGAATCTATAACCACATTCCAACTTCTTTAAAATTATCATCACTTTCACAATTAAAAAAAAAGTTTAAAGGTCACTTGAAATTATGCCGTATAAAATTGAAGATCTTTTTCAAATTAAAATGATTTAGGTTATAGAGTTTTAATGTGTTGTGAATGTTTTTATATTTATATTTACATATTCACCTTTGCCTTGACTATTATTATCTATGTATTTAGTATATTGACTGGTTCACACTGGACACTTTGTACACTTATAGAACGCAAATATATTCAGTGGGCTGAGGACCCCTAAGCGCCAGCACTCCAGCGATTAGCTAGCGTGGGTCATCGACTTGGAGGAGATTGTTACAAGCCGCTGGGCCAACTCTACCCAGGCAGAGAGCTTTTTATAGTTGTTTAGTCCTTTAGGGCTTTTCAGTTTGGCACACCTATCCAGAAATATACTGAACTACATTAAAGGTTGAGAAATATAAAATTCAATGTCGCAAAAGATGAGTCACCCTACTATATATATATATATATATATATATATATACGTTTTTATGTGTTCTAGCAAAAAAAGTAATAATTATATTTACATTGTATAACCATTGAATTAATAATGTTGTTGGGTTAATTTCCGTTTCTATTTTAACATTTTACTAAATTATTATCATATTTCATTCTAGGATACCACGGTAGGATTAGATGCAATATCTCGATACGCAACATTAGTTAACAAACAGGAACTAAACGTACTAGTTTCTATTGTTACTAATACAGACGCGACAGATTTTAAAATAACTAAAAGAGATAGCTCAGTAACGGAAATGATGCCATTAACTACTTATCCTAATAAAGTAAAAGCAAGAATACAAGGACAAGGATGTGTTGCATTACAGGTAATATCGATGCAGCGGTGGTGACAAAAAGTCACACAAACTTAATTTTAATTTTATATATCTTTAAAAAATTCAATTCAATTTAATTACTTTAAAATTAATAATAATTAGTAATTCACAGTGAAACCTTTTGATAAGATTGGCATTTAAGCCACCGGCAATTACCATTTTTCAATGGTTTTATTTTCTTAGCATTATCGATATCTTTACAGTTTAAAAAACACCATTCAGTCTTCTGACACTTCTTGATTATTTTCGTATTGTATTTCTTAGTAATTGAGGAACCTCCCATAAAAACAAACTATTAAACACTTGTTTCAGGCTATCATAAAATACTACATAAATGAAATCCCAGCCGTTCACGATCTCAAACTTGACATTGGAATAAAACCAATCAACAACAAATGTTCCTTGGTCGAACTACAACCGTGCGTTTCTTATTCGTCCTTCAATAAGATAAATATGGCCGTTGTCGAAACTTGTATGCCCTCGGGATACGCTCCCGATCTAGCTTCATTGTACGAACTTACTAGTTCGAAAGGTGAGTCCACACTGCAACAGTATACTTATAGTGAGCTTCACGATAAATTAAAATAACTAATCAGATTACAAGTGTTTGCTATTGTGAGTTTACTTGTAAAGGATTAAATGTTTGCAGATAGTATTTGTCTATTAGGGGGGTATTAGGAAAAATTGAAAAGGGGCACAGGTGCTGTTTTAAATAACAATTAATAAGAAAAATATTGAAGTTTTGTGGACACATATGAACATTTTATTCGAAGAGTGATGATACAAATATATCTTCTATCGAACTTCTTTTTTATAAAACAATGTATTGGTATTAATAAAATAGTGTATTTGTCAATATATTTGTGTACAGCGGGTACAATATAATAGAAAAAATGGAATGCTATAGAAATAAAAACAAATACTGTAAATAAAAGTAGAGAAAACAAATTTTTATTAGTATAAGCAACATTGCTTGATAAAATAGAAAACATAAAACATAAAAACCCATCTATCGTTACCTACGAAACTGTCATAATTCATTGGTTTTTTAAGTAGGTGCACATTTATAATCAAATTAGCACGAATTGAAGTAGTTTTTAATTTATCTTGATGATTACTATAGAACGAAAACGAAATTCATAACAAAAGTAAACCATACACTGCACACAATGTATTTAACAAATAATTAATTTGAATCCAAAGGACATTATTATAAAGAATCTTAAGAATATTTCACCTTATTGCGACCCTGCAGTGTTTACTTCGTTACTTAAAGATTCCCGTTCCTATAACTTTTATAACCTCATTATCTTTATACAAGCTATTTTAATTTATCATGAAGCTCACTATATTTAATCCTATGAACCTATGTAGGTACAGGCAGCTCGAACCATAATGTCGTGCGTCTGCCAGGAGTGTAACCAACAGCTTCACGTTCAAGTGTGACATCACTATGACATTATTATGGCATTACTTATAGAACGTGAAGGGGTCGGTTACACTCCTGGCAGACGCACGACATGATGGTTTCGGTATGCTGGAATTGAGTTTTCAGTTGTTTTCTTGAACATTGCCTTTGACTCTTTTTCTTTCGCTTCTTTTCCTCTTAAAGTATACTTACGAGGGATGCCTTTTATATTTCGGGGATAGAGAAGAGAAACTAAAATTAATCATAGTACATGGCTTTACTATTTTCAAAATATTCTCCATGAAGATCAATATACTTTTGCATGCGCTTGGACCAGTTTTTGAAGCATTTTTCCACTCCGATTGTGGTACCTCCAAGATATGCATTTTGAAAGCATCCACCGCTTCTTCAGCCTGCGAAAAACGTTGACCACGTAATTTTTGTTTGATGTGTAGAAACAAAAAGAAGTTATTGGGTGTCAAATCAAGCTGTACGGTGGATGCCCCATCAATTCAATTTTTTCAGTTGCTAAAGTCTCTTGTTTGAGCTGATGCGTGAGAGCTCGCATTGTCCTGGTAGAAAATGATCCGTCCTCGGCGGTTGGTTTTCCTTATTTTTCCGAATACGTCTGGCAAACAAATGGTTGTGTACCATTCAGAATTGATCGTGCGACGTTGCACCAATGTTAGAGTTGCCACATGTCCAGTTTTTCCGAAGAAACAGGCGACCATTTGCTTCCAAGTGCTTCGTGCGCGAACAACTTTTATTGGATTTAGCTCCTCTTGAAAACCCATACAGTCGATTGCTGTTTACTTTCAGGCTCATACTCATAAATGCATGATTCGTCAGCTATTACGATGTCATAGACATGTTTTGAAGAACCCTGATTTTTTGAGCATTTCGTTCGTCCAATCCAAACGAGCCTTTTTTACCCATTGTCAAATTATGTGAAATCCAACGCGAACAAATTCTTTTGACGGCAAAATCTGATAGAATATTGAATGTATGCTGGTCCTAGTCGTGAGGTATCTCAATCTCACGATACGTCACATGCCGATCTTGCAATATCAGTTCACGCACAGCATCAACGTTTTTCGGAACAACTGATTTTGGACGGCCTTTGCGAAATTCGTCAGCGAGTGAAGCACAGCCGCAATTGAATTCGGCGTACCACCGGTACACACTAGATTTTGATGGTGCTTCATCGCCAAATGGCGAATTAAGTTCAACGATGCACCGTTGTTAAGATAATCCACGTCGTCAAATTGTAAAAAATAATGACACGAAAATGAGTTAATTCCGTTTATTGCAAGATGATTTTTTTAAGCCACTGTAAGTAACAAAAACATCGCTTGTACGTCAAAATGTTCTGTGTAGGCATACTGTCAAAAAGGCCGAAATTTACAATGACAGGTGACAGCACCTGGAACGCCCATTCTCGAAATATAAAAGGTATCCTTCGTATACATTTTAATGCTTTCTATTTACATATGTATATTCCAGTGGTGAAAAAATTCGAATTGATACAGAATCGGGTGGTTTTCTACTTAACAGAATTAGGAAGTGACAAAGTTTGTATGCCATTTAAAATAGAAGAAAATTTGATTGTAGAGAACGTCGATAAAGCAACCATAAAGTTCTACGACTACTATAATCCACAGCTATCAGTTTCGAAGGTTTCTATAGTTATACTACAATATATCCAAAATACTTATATGCCTAACAACCTACTATTTTCAGAGTTTCAACATAGCAGACTGTAAAACTCGCCTATCCCCTTAAAACTACTTTTTAACGTTAAATATATGATTAATATTTTATCTATATATCCATTGATCAGATCCAATATACCAGAAGGAAACAAAATTAATGAGCAGTAAGAATACTATAGTAATCTATAATCTTCTTTAACACGTACGTACTTAATCTTTTATAAATTAATTAGACTGGATAACCTTCTGTGTACGATTCTAATTGTTGTTGTATTCTGATATATAAATAAGTTAATAAAAATAACGCAATATTAATTGTTTTTTTTAATTCACCTAACTGAAATCTCAAACAATTAAAATTAAATAAATTATGCAAAAGCATTTAACACAAAACACCCAATCTTTATTCTTCTGATTTCTGAACGTAAACGATTAGGTCTGCAATATTACCATATGCAAAAATTTGCTACAATTTGTTTTCAACTATCCTTCTAGTTTCCGTGCCGTACACTATGTTGCACTCTTTCGTTGATCGGTAGTGTACGTCCAATATAAAAGGAAAAAGTCTGGAAAACACTGGAATGTCTTTAACCAACTAGAAGACCTAGAATACGCCAGACAAACGACAGCATACTCAAAAGAAGAATATTAGCAAAAGAAATAAAGAAAGTGGAATGTGAAATATTATGAAGAAACTAGAATATGAAAGCCCGCGTAAATAAAGCACAAACGGCATTTTAAAACCTAAACTTAGCAAGCAGGATATGGAAATTGATGGTTTTACGATTAGCTATAAAATAATAGGGTCCGGTAGTTTAAAATAGTAAATATAAAAATCAAAATACCCTTACCGCCTTGAAGAGTGAGAAACTCCAGATACATATTTCGGCAACTGAGTTGCCATCCTCAGCATAATCTACCAATGATAATAATGTTAGACGTAGCCTTCTGGTAGATATGCACCACACAGAACACCTCTTGAATAACACTAATAATAATACTAATAATAATACTAATAATAACACTAATAATAACTGTGTTATTGTACCGCTTATAATCTATGTCTATATACAACACCAAATCGTTCCGGTTCATTAAACGTACTTCGTCAAGCTCACTGAACCGTAACAATCTACTTAATAATAATATTTCTATTATTTAACAGTGCAGATTAAATTGATTACAATTAGTAAATTGTTACAAGATAAATCACAGGTAATATATTGTGGATTATGAACATAACAAGCATAAACAAATACAAGGATGTTAATTAGCATATTACCGGTAAACATGAATTCCTAAATCAATAACACCACAAATAAGAAAATTACGTTCGTTATACGCTTGCTTACACTTGTGATATAATTTATTCTAAGAGTTCGTATAAACCAGAATGCGGGATGAGTCCTTTGTCACAATTCATAACTTTGTCCCTGATCTTATGAATATAAATATTCTCGTAACTATGCAATTCTCTAATATTAAGGACTTGTTTCACTAACCTAACATTGTCTGTTGAAATGCCGTGACCCGCTGCAGTAATATGCTAGGCAACACTAGACTTTTTTGGTCTACCATCTCTAAAATGAGCAATGTGCTCTTTAAAACGTGTTGAAATTGGTCGCATTGTTCACTACTGCTTCAACTAAATCAAGCAGTTTAGAAACAGTTTGCTGGAAATAGAGCGAAATCTCTCATTATATAACCTATAACTTCAGCTCGCTTGTATTATATATAATAATACAACGTGCGTCATTATTTTGTTACCAACTGCCACAATTTTCATCAAAGTTTTACTACTAAAAAAGAAAATGATATTGGATGACTATAGATAATAATTTATCTGAGTTAAATGAAATTTATGCTAGTTCATCTGGTGAAATAATTGTTACCTAGAAAGAAATGAGCAAGAAAGGAAAATTATGTTATCAACATTATTAAGAATTATGGTGATTTTTATATTATCTATCTATTCAAAGGGCATAACTTGATTTAAAGTGCAATGTTGGGCTTTTCCGTTCATAAGGAAACAATGGCTTTTAAAATTCTGTTATTAAAATTCCGTTTTATTGCAATATATTTACAATTTAGTAACAAATAAACAATTTTAATTTGTGTTGTAAAAAGAACAGTTATCATACAGCGACAAACGAAGAAAAAAACGAAAAATTTATAAATAATAAAGATAGAAAATAAAAAACAAAAATACCCTTACCACCGCGATGAGTGAAGAACCCTAGATACGTATTTCGGTAACTAAGTTGCCATCTTCTGCAGAATCTACGAAGGAAAATAATGTTAGACGTAGCAATCTGGGAGATACCCACCACACAGAACAACACCTAAATAACAGTTGTCAAGGTGGTAAGGGTCATTTTGTTTTTATTTTTCATCATTTCAAGCCACCGTATCTTATTATTTTACATGTAAACTGATATAGCACACGAATGAAATTATTATAGCCAACACATATTGCTAACTAACGAAATCAACCATAAAACCATAAATTACTAACTTGACGGGTCACTTGGTTCTCGAGAATTATTGCTGACACGGTATAAATCTTTCAACGCCGATCCATTCATTTTCGAAAAATTAGCTTTTCAAGGTATCTTGCCTCTCCAATAATTACTGCGACAATGTCAAATTGACACGAGCCTGGCATTTTCTGAAAGGTCAATAATTGACAATTGTTAAATTAATATTTGACTTAATCAAAAATTGTAATTTATCTAAATTATATCAAGAAACCTAAAGATGTGTTTGAAAATATAATTTTGAAATGTTACTTTACCAATAATACGCACATACAATTTAACGAATGAAATAATATCAAATATCTTATAAAATATAACTTGTGTATGTGTGATTATGTGTTCCACCAACTACTCTCTTCTCTGCAACCTCGTCACTCCTTCATCTTTCCAATACTTCCTTCACCTCACTTTCCTTAACACTCTTTTTCTTACTATTTCTCTTCATTTCTGCTCACGAACTTAACTTTATCTGACTTTTCTAATTTTTCATTTTTTCAATCTTGTTTTCTTTTATTTTTCCCCGTTACTCTCGCAACCATCTAAAATTCCTGTCATCGTCATCACGGCAATCCATTACTATTCAACGGTACTAGGATGTTGTCGCATCGTCGAATGGTTCATTCACTATACTGTATATGACCTTCCTGAGCGCCCTCGAGATTCTGTGGTCACCCACTTTCTCCTGTTTGCCGGACAGGCGCGTTGACCACTTCGCCACGGAGCCGGTCAATTCGATCCTCCTATTTCCTGCATTAGTAGGTGTTTGTATGTTTGCAGATATATCACAATATCTCGTCAAAAATCACATCTGCAAACATACAAACACCTACTAATGGATCGAATTCACCGGCTACCTTATCATCGACAAATCAAGGAACACTTCATTTGTTATATATATATATATATATATATATATATATATATATATATATATATATAGTCGGCTAAAGCTATAGTCGGTGGTTCAATGAACTATATACTATAATTACATAAACACACTGTTCGGATTACTCCTCCGGCACAAGTATTAATTAATTTCCAATTGAGGCCATTTCTGTTTTTCCCGGACGAAGTTTATGATGTTGTTACACAGTGTGGTTTCCTGAATTTTTGATGCTCGACATACATTTAGTATTTATAATCGTCCTATAATCGATATATATTTGTTACTCAAAATGCTGTACGTCGAGGTTTTATTTTTGCAGACGTTCCCTTTTTTTGGTAATGATGTAGTAGTAATGGTGTAATGATATATATAGTTCATATCATAAGTTTGTATATACAGTAGAACTTACATTATCCGAGACAATTCGGACCAACACTCTCTGAGGTAACTGAAAAACGGGCTTGTAACATATATGTTACCAATTTTTATACCAATCAACCTAGTTTACTAGACTACCAACCAATGCACAATAAAAATCAAACAAGTTGTGCGGCTAGTGCGCATGTCAGTCCACACTGTTTCTGCTTCGGACCATGAACCGAAATGACCGTTCTGTAACCGTGCTATGTGCCGTCGAAAATGCTGCTGGTACGCTACGGTAACCGTTCAATGTTGCGGGATATAATGATGAATTATAGTGATACGCATGCGTGCGACCGTACGGTTTTCCGGCGTCCTGGAACAAACCTTATATCTAGGAGCCAGTGATAAGGAACTAATAAACTACTTTCCTCGTTTTCGTCCCTCTGAACTATCAATACCTAACAAGCAACAACTAAGTAACTAACTCTCGACACAATTTAGTTTCTACGCCTTACTTGTCAATGTAGTATATCCACGCTCTTCACCATCTTCACTGCCGCGGAGGTTTTACTTTCTTTATCGGTACGATTTGGCAGCGTTCTAGCAACAATACGACGAATAGCGACATTCTAAATGAAAATTATCCATATCTATACAAAGAAATTCATAATTTTGTTGCAATACTCCTTAAAGATTTCGAAACAATTTCATATTTCAGTATCAATGTTTAGTATTTTCGGAATTCAATTTCAATCCGTATTCCGTAATTTGTAGTACATACGTAATTTTTCTTAGAATTGAATAAAAACAAGATATTTTATTATAAACATTTTATTTCCTCACAAAATGATTTACAAGTTAGTCCAACACCTATCACATATTTGTGTATTTTGTTAAATATTCTATGTTTAAGTAAGAAATATTCTTTAATGTAATATTTTTCTTGGAAATCTATCACATTTCTTATGATGTACATGTAATATACATTTACAATGATTTTTATACAAAACTATGTTCTGAGCATATCGATTTTTGGACAATTACAATTAAATAACATGAATAATAAATACTAATGTAACTAATAAAATAGATTTATTTATATTTGTACTATGTTACAAGAGTAAAAAAGAAATACAAAAACAATACTTTTATTACATAAATAAACACACATTAAGAGTAAAAACTTGTAAACCACTTTGCAGATGTTGGGGAAGGAGTAATAATTACAAAACAGATATATAAAACTGAATATAATTTACGATTTAACTATGTGTACATTTGAATTATACACACATTACAGTCCGGCTGATAGACAAAATATACAAATAACATTAAGTGCTGTACAAAAACGAAAAAAGGTTGTGGATCTCATTGAATAGAAAACTGATGATTCTTTTTAATTATATTTATTATATTATCTGCATCATGTAACATGAAACAAACAAATGGCCTGTGCTGAAACTCCACATAAAATATTTAAAACAATACTCTCAAACATTTAAAAACAATAGTCAAGTATAAAAATAAAATATATAATAAAATATTTAAGTAATTTGTATGTTACATTGTCGTTAGGACGATTAATTACAAACCCAAACTGTACAATAAAAGTTATGGTTCTCATAACAACGATAATAAAAATTGCACATAAGCCATTTGTTCTGTACAATATTTGATGAAATTCTATAACGAGTCTAGCTATCAAAATTGTCAACACGAGTTAATCATTTTAAATGAAATATATAAATTAGTACTATGTATATTCACAATTACCATACTTACAATATGTACAAAAATATGAATACATATTTTGTGGATGTAATTGACCTTTGTACATTGAAATCAACGACATACACATGTTAAATAGCCTACACATACACTAAAACAGCTTAACAATGTGGCTAAAAACAGGTGAAGTAAGTGCCGGTATCTGTACAAATTCACTGGTCACCTTATTTTACAATTTATGAGAAACTATTTATACACATTATCATCTAACTTCACAGTCCTTATTTAGTGGCAAAAGTGGCGTCTGGTGTACTGATTCGGGTACATGCAGTACGGCTGTCGCAGGAGGGGGTACTACGCTAGAATTCTCCTCCACCGAAGTACCAGCCGCAGAAGCGTTGGTAGCCATTACATAACCAGAACCCTCTTGACACCTAGACAACTTTAACTTGATCGGCGTCACCTTATTAGTTCGTACCATTCGTAGAGATGTCGCACCGACAGTTATCAGTGGGTCCGTTTCAATCGCGTCCGCGGAACTTTTACTTTTTGCGTCGCCTACATTAACGTTCGATCGTGTTTCAACACTTTCACTCACCTCGCCCCTCACGCCCTCTCCCGCACTAGTCCGTTTGTTATCAGATTCGTTATCAGTTTTTTTGCCGAACCTAATAATTAATTTCGTTGGGTTTGCACTTTCCTTTGAAATTATTTGCATCCGTGGTTTTTTCTTTTTCTTCTTCTTACCGTTTTTATCTTTCTTTTTCCGTTTCTCTTCACCAAAATCGGCCATAACCTGTTTACGAAATTTCATGCTTTCCCTTTTCAAATCTTCAACACTAGGCCTCGATGGTAGACGTTTCTTGGGTGGTCTAATAGCGTCTCTCTTGTCATCTAATTTACTACCACCCACGATACTATTGCTGCTTATTCGAATTTTCAATTTGGGAGTGAGCTGTGCTAGTCTTGATGGTCTGCCTCTACGCTTAATTGCATCAAAGTTACTCGAAAGGCTAGTATTACTACCCACAGAAACTATACTTCTTCTCCGCTCCACACCAGCATCATCGTCTGTAGGAATATCCAGTTGTCGTAATTCCCTCGTCATAGCTCCAGGTCTAGCCTTGTTTTCTTTTCTATGCTTTGTTTCAGTTACATCATCCGTACCAGTTCTGTAATCTCTATAGTCGTCTTTAGTTGGAATGGACGTCATGGATGCTACCGCCTTTGGAATAGTTATTATAGTACGATTAACTGGTGGAACTGCTGGTGCTACAGACAATCCAGCAGTGGCTGCGGGATCATCTGTGTTCATGTTTTGCGTCCAATATTGCCGTAGCAACTCTTTCTTTCGCATTCTTCTCAAATTAGAAGTGCCGGGATTGATGGCAGCACTTGACGATATTGTATTAGGCACAAAATTTGTCGTCATATTTGAAACAGTAATATCTGTAGCAGTAGGGGGCAATGAAGGTACCGTTGAGGTGTAATTCGCAATGGGACCCTTAATTTTTACTTTCAACTGATTTCGAGAATCTGAGAGAGAAACTTTAATATTCGACACTTCCGGTACAGAAGCTTTCTCAGTTTTCGGATACGATATCAGCGCACTTTGTAACTCTTTCTCAAAATCTTCGTCAATTTCTTCATTAACCGGTTGCTCAGGAGCACCGCTAGTGCTAAAAGCCCCAAGTAAATTCGATGCATTGTATGGCTGCGTTTCGAAGCTGTTGTATGTACGCATATCTACAGGACCCGGCAATACAGGCTGTACAATATCTTGGAATGTTTGTGAAATCTCACAGCCAGGAAGAGAGGCACTATGTAGATCTGATTTTACTTGAGTATCTGTAATAGGCGTGGGAGGTCTTAACTCTCGTAAGTCTGTGTTGAAAGTCCTACTCTTGTGAGTAGCCTGTGAGGGACTAGCAAACTTCGGCGACTGAGAAGAATCTCTTGATATGTGTTGCGGTGCAGTTTCGGATTTCCGATCGTGCAAATCGACTGATTTCCTTCTCTCGCGCATTGCCCTCAAATCACTCATACTTTCACTAGTAATATCATCGTCAAAATCTAAATCATAAACAGTACCAACTAGTTTATTGTGAATTGTATGATCGTATTCATTATGTTGTGTATGTGCGCCTCGACCTCGACCTCGTCCTCGTCCTCTACCTCTAGCCTGCATTTGTCCCCCGCGCCCAGTTGAAGCTTTTCCAACACCTCTTCTATTTTCACTCCTTCCTCGATTAATAGCCGAATTTTTGGAAAATGATTCTTGTCGCGGACTTTTTCCAGGACTTTTGCTTGGAGATTTACTTTGTTGTGACAAGAATCTCGCAGATGTGCGAGTCGGTTTGCTAGGCGACTTTTTACCGGCGGAACTGTTTGATTTAAGAGATGGATTTGGTGACGGTTGAACGTGATTGGATGTTGGCGTAGAATTACTTAGCGCTGGCGAAGCAGGTACCTCTTCTGATGGGGTGGTCGCAGCAATTTCTGTAGGAGTCTGAACCGCAACGGGGGTTGGTGGTAATGGGGGTGCTACAATAACTGTTTCTTCTTCCTGACTAGATTCTTTGGAGAGTGGGGGAGGATTTACCATCGCGGCTGTCAAAGCCATATTATGCTGCGAAGAAGTAAATGCTGCAGTGCATGGAGATGGATAATGAATAGGTTCTTCAACAGGTTTGGGGCCAGGATTTATCATAGAATGCAATCCAGGGAAAGGGGCACCAAAAGACGGTGGAGGAAACATAGCTGCACCTGGGGAAGGAAACAATTGGTTATTAATATTTGGTGGAGGAAATAAACTAACAGGACCGACGCACTGTGATTGTTCACCGTAAGTTGAAAACCCTTCCAAAGGATTAGGGGCAAAGGAAGGCATAACGCCGTAAGGTACATCCATAGAGTTCACAATCATCATTTCTTGTCTCTTCAATAATTCATCTTCAACCTCGTTACGTCGAGATGGTGAACTTGTCGTTGAAGCTACCGAACTTGAGGATGATCTCCTATTTGGCATAACATGCCTATCGGCCCATTTTGCTTGAGGATGAATATCAGCATACGGAGAAGGGCTAGGCATACAGTCCATCGACGCTGGATCCAAATAGGGGGTTTGAGTAACTCTACGATCCTGCAGATTTGGCGACTGACTTTTGTGTATTTCATCGTCAACTGGAACGTCTATTTGCGATGGTAATGATGCATTGTCATTCTGAGATGAAAGTGATACCTCTACTTGTACATTATTAACGGGATGAGTTAAATGTTGATTTTCAAAGTTTGACAAATACGGAGGTATTTCGGATGCATTATGATTATTGTATGTTTTCTGCTCTATACTAGGATAACTGTCGCTAGGCGGAACCCATCTTTCATCGGCTTCTCCAGAAACTGCATGATGCACATGTTGATGTTGTTCAGGTAATATATCATTATTTGAAATATTCATGTCGCTCGAAATAAATGTAACACCTTTTTCTGGATACTTTATTTCAGTTAAATCTACCCGCATTTCTGTATTTATCCTACCTTGTTCTTCAATATTAATATCGTCTTTTTGAGGGGTATCTATAACATTATTTGGAACAATTTGTTCTGTAAATTCAGTTCTATCGCTATCATTTTTAATACTAGACGCTACACTTGCACTATCATCAACGTCATAGCTTGTAGACTTTTTAGACATTTCCATTCTTAATTTTTCCACTAAATTTAACGTTTCCCTTGCACTATCTTCTTTTGAATCTTCTTTAAAAAGCGGAACATTATTAATACTGATTGCCATAGGATTTTTAAGGATTTCATCTTCTTTCGGTATACCAAATTCATCAGGTAATATATTATCAAAGTCATCAAATAGGTCTATCTCCTTTTCCGGCTGAGGGGAAAATATTGATCGATTTTGTGATGTGCTTTTATTTTGCTTCTTTTCTTCAGTAACAGTTACCTCTTCTTTATCTTCAGCTGCGTTTAATACTTTCTCATCTGTTTGGCCAAACTGTTTTACGGTTTTCTCATCTAGCATTACGTCACATCCTAAATTCGTCGTATTTGAAATGATTTTATCCATACTTTTATTTTTCGAATGAAAAGCATCTGTACAACTAATGTCTTTCGCTGAGATTACTTCTTTAAATTCTTTATATGGCGAGGTAAGCAACTTATCTACATTGGATACTTTTTCTTGAGATTTAGTTTTTTCCGAGAAGCGATCACATTGTTCGGGTGACTTCCGAGACTTTTCAGGCGAGGCAGTGGTCTTTTCCGGCAATTTACTGGTCTTTTCTGGGGATCTTGCAACCTTTTCAATTCTTATAATTGGTTTTTCAATGTATGCTACCCTCTCATGGATTTTATCTACATCTGCAGGCTTTATATCCACCTTTTTGTTACTTTTATCGCTCTTTTCTGGATGCACAGATCTTTCTAGAGGTTTAACTTTTTCTGTAGGTTTCTGTGTTTTTATACCTACTTTGCCAATGTTTTCCACGATCTTATTTATTTTTTCAGGCGATTTTAATTTTACTGATGCCTTTTGTTTCTCAGAAGTATTAACAGAGAATTTCTCTTGTTTGTCAGACGATCTAAATAACTTATCTAGTGCAGATTTTGCTTTACTGCCGGTACCTTCTCTGCCAGCTTTACGCTCCAATATTTCCTTTTCCAAATTTGTTACTGTTAAATTCACATCGTCTAGCTTCTTGTTCGTTTTCCTGATCGAAGGTAATAACTTAGAGGCGCCGACGGTCTCTTTCTCTGATTGCTCTTCCAAATTATGTGATTTTCCCTTCCGAACCTTAAGCTCTTCTCTGTCCACAATTCCACGTTGGCTATAAGAGATATCTCCAACCCGGACATTAGCATCTCTGAACCTATCACCTGAGTTGGAGGGCCTCGACCCACCTCTACGCCGTCCCTTCCCTCTAATTCGTGCTGATTCCTCTCTCTCAAATGACGTTGATTTTTTATCTGTACTCTTTCTAATTGGTTTTCTTGTAGGTTCTTGTTGAACAATGGGTTCCACCTTAGGTTTAACAATTGGGATGGGCTTGCTTGGTGTGGATGGTCGACTGGAATCACTTGAATCTGAGGAACTGCTAGTGGCGGAGGATTTGGCGTCCTTGTCAAGAAAGGGCCGATCCTTCGCACTAGATCGCTTAGTCGATTCTCTAGATTGGGACGAGAAAGGACTCTCCGACTGCGGTTTGGACTGTAACTCATCTTCACTACCGGAAGTACTAGTACTTGAAGAATCGGTGGAAGAACTGGATGTGGAAGACGTACTGCTATTTGAGGAAGACTTACGTTTAGTGTCGAACATTTTAGCAGGTTTATCTTCAATTTCTCTTCTTTTAACATCTGGTTCTGTCTTTTTGATTTTACTATGTTCAATACTTTTTAGTTTATCTGTGTCTGTTTCAGAGACACCTGGCTTACCCAAACTCTTAATGTGTTCTGTAGCTTTCTTAGCTGCTTGACGCTGAGGAACATACGCCAATATTTCTTGATTTTCAAGTTTATCTATTTCCTTATCAATATCAAATATATCACTTTTGTGTTCCTTCTTTTGTGCATCCTTCGGTTCTTTAATCTCCTTTACTGTTCTAACTTTAGATTTGGGCTTCTGTTTTTCCTCGATAGACGTCTTAACTTCATTTTCCACTAACGGATGCTGTTGTTCTTTCACCCGGCTGGTTGTCGTTGACTTCATATTCTCTGACGCTTTCTTCGCAGCTTTCCTTTGTGGCACAATCAAATCAGAAGGAACATAATCTTTGCCTTTTGTCGCAGCACTTGATTTAGTGCCTTCTTTTGTCCGTTTCTTGTTTTCAGAACTATTTTTATTAGGACACTTAGACGTGGAAGGTTTTTGCGAAAATTCTTTTACTGCTGCTTTTGTGCGCATTCTACTTTGTTGAGAATCACTTGCTGTGTTGGAGGATTTATCGTCATTTCTTATAGAGGTATCTGTAGTATCACTGTCTGAGTATATCGAAGCTACAGCTGTTTTCTGTGATTCTGATTGTTTCGAACCTTTAATAGGCATTAACTCATCACTGTCACTGCCCGATACACCCAATTCATTTTCCATTTGAACCAATCTAGATTTAGATAAGCTTCCCCAATCTTTTACTGATTTTTTCACATCTTCCTCGCTACTACTGTCGGTTTTTGTTTTTGTCATGCTTGAGCGCTTTTGTCTTCTTTCAGATATCTTAGAATTCGTATTACGTTTATGAGTGGATGCAGTTTTCTTCCTGTCAGAGTTTAGTTTCCCCTCTTCAGAACTACTTTGCATACGGTTTTCCTTATCTTTGGGTCGTTCATCGCTACTACTAATACTTGACATGCTACTATCATACAAACTACCGCTGCGTCTTTTAGAAGATCCATTAAAATACACCTTTTTATAGGGATTGTTTTCTTTGAAAACTCCATTATAATCAGATCGTCTTTCATCTTGCGGTGACTTAAGTCCAGCTATCCTTGCTAGCACAATGTCAAAATCAGCAGTGTGATCTTCAGCTCCACTGTGAGAATATAATCTATCGTATATAGATGGACCATGATTAGCTTCGATGACTGCTTGAACGACAGGCATTGTCAAATTCTGATTACCAGAGGCAAGTACAGCTGCTTGTTTATGAAATGTCTGTTCTCTCATCCTGAAGAATGACCTAGAGAGTTTTTCTCTTCTACTAACCATGTAACACAAATTTCTGACACGTTCCAGATCTTGCCGAAGTTGAACGAACATTTTCATTTTTTCAATATCAGCTTGTTCCTGCTTGTGAGAGAGCATATCCACGTCATCTGATTTAGGTGGTAAAAGAGGTTTGTTACTTCCTGCTTTCCGTTTCAACTTCCAATAATTATAGATGTATTGTAAAGCTTCATTGTCAATTTCTATATTTACAATGTCTTTTATGCTAACATGCTTATAAAACTCAGATTCAATCTCTTGCAGTCTCGCTGCTCTAGCTTGATTTTTCTCTTCCGAGGTCATATCTTTCCGTTTCCGACGCTTAGAGTCATCATCTTCTGAACCTGAACATATACTTTTCTCTTTCTTACTAGATTTGCTATGTTTTTCACAGTACGATCTAAGTTTGACACCATCATCGGCATTCTCGTCTTCAATAATAGCACGCATTTCAAGTCCATGCTTAAATGCACATGTTACATGGTAAGCAGTTTTACATGTTTTCACAGAGCACTGGATACATGCACCAACACGTTCACGACACAAAACACAAATCAAAGCCCATCGACTTTGTGGTATACTGGAGATCTTAGTGATTGGTTCCATCTTCTCAACACACCCGATGCTGACCTCCGGTATCCACAAAGCACACGAAACATGAGCCCAATCCTTTCCAGAACGTGTGCATTTCATTGCCCCTCCTTTGTTAGGACACAGCACACAATCCGGTCGTTGTGATAAAGCACACGTGCAACACAACCATTGTCCCTCGGGGATTCGAGTTATTCCGTAACATGCTTGATGTACACAGATATTGCAGCTATCACAGAAAACCATTTCATTACCCTCTTCAGAATCTGGAGATCTACACACATCACATATAACGTTTTCATCATATTCTATTCCTAAACCTTCTTCATTACGAAGAATTGATTGTATTTTGTCCCAACACCGGATTTCTAATCTTTCTAATACCCTTTCCAAGTGGTCTTCTGTAATGGGACTCATTCCCATACACATTCTTTCTTCATTCACCAGTTTTAACCAAGCAACGTCACATTCATCTAAATCATAAGAACAAGCAGCCTCTGCCAAAGCGGGAGCATTTGATAATATGTGTTCCTCACTTTTAAAACGATCATCTTTTGTGATCCTAATATATCTAGTCTTCGGCCTAAAAGCAATATCAATCAACATAATATTAACAATTACTTAGGTAATTCTCTTACAATTTAAATTCATGCTGTGGTTTAAAACTATTACTACAATGAGTAACTGTGACTGACGGCTCTGGTAAAGAATCTGGGTTCACAGGTACTTGTACACCCCTTTCCCATTCCTGTTTCCATGGGTCACTAATAACCCAGTATTCATCAGCAGCTAAAGGTTCAGAATCAGGCAACTTCATAGCACTAATTAGATCTTTGCGAAACAACTCTGCGGGAGCTTCAGTTGTAGTACGGTTATAGATTTTAAAGTCATTGAGTGCTCGTGTATGCCAAGGTGCCAGGGAGGCCGCTTCTTCTTCTTCCGCCGTCGGCCGCTAATACATAAATTTACTTAATAACAAAACAGACACAAAAGAACTAATAAAATAAATATTTGAAAATAATGTAAATGAAAACCATAATATGATACAGTTTTACTCACTTTGCGACGTTTAGTAGGAACCGAGCCATCATCAGAACGGTTAGGCCGCTTTACTCTCTGGGACATTGCACAGTTATAGTGCAGGTAAAAATCTCACTGCACAACCTGTAATTGCAATTTCCTTTAACTATACTCAACTTTCCCATGTTATTACTTACTACATATTTTTCTTTTACTTCTATCATAAACTCATGGAATTTATGTCTGAAAAAATAAGATGCTTGTTCAGAATAGGCATACTATTAGCTACAATTAAAACAATACATTCAATAATACCCTCTTGTTTCGATTAAGTAAAATCTAACAAAATCAAAATGTTAAAAGAAAAAAAATACATTATGTAGCCCCTGGCTATTTATTTACTACACTTATAATTAGGTTCTAAGTGCTACTGTTTTAATTTACTCTATCTTACGACTTGGAGGATAGTAATACCAATCGAATTAGCCATCAAATCCATTGAAAATTACTATAATTCTCTCAAATACATTGACAAACACCAAAGGTGTCTCCCATGTCTACATTGTAAACATTTAGATTTAATAAGCAACACATACACAAACACTATTTTTCACTACATACGAATAAATCACTTCATAAATTATGCCAAGTGGTTACCATTTTTCTGTGATTTTTGAAGATTTAGTATGATAATAAGAGTTTTTTCAATAAATCGACTCCATTAGACTCCATTTGGTAAGCCTAACAACATTGACAACGTAGGTGGCAGCACCATCATTTAAGTAGACACAGCAGTACAAGTAGCTGAATTATCGTGCTTCTATCTCTTTTTGCTTTGATGATTTTTCGTAATTCTTATTAACGGATACAATAATAAATATTTTCTTGTGGGACCAACACATACGGGATTTTTGTTTCATGTAAGGGATGCGAGAAAGGCTTAGTTGAAAGCATAATTGCGATAAAAGTTTAAAAAACTGTCCTGTTGTTGTCTTTATTTATCATAACCAATATGTCCTCATTACGCATTCCTAGACGGTTTAGATGAGCGTAACTCACGGTCTAAAGAAGTTATTAATTTCAAAGTTTATGCTAATTCTTATTCGTGGATACACTGTATTTACAAACATGCACACTATTAATTCTTATAAGGACTTTCACAAAACTGTAAAATTATTTGGCGCCATCATTGCCTGAAAAAAAATAACTGGCTGTACTAGTCACGTGACAACGGTGGAGCACAGTTTTTCGGCGGGGATCATAATTAATATTTTACTTATTAAACGAATTTTCGGCAGTTTTAAATCATTTTATTTTTTATCTAGCATAGTCGTATTTGTTGTAGTCAACCACATATTACAGATTTTCGAAAGTGGTTTGTTACGCCCACCGGTACAACACAACCTGGAAGATCTACTGTATGTACACGTATGTACATATCTGTCTGGTATTTGTATACTTTGACTTGTCGACTATAGTATTTAATAAATATGTCAGATTAGTGTTATTTTTGAAACTATAAAAAGTTTATTTTGTTTTAGCACGTGTCGGTAACATAACCAAGTACTGTATTAACATCTAATACAGCTCTTCCAAATATCTTATTCTGTTAACACTGAAGGGGGAAAATGGATAAGGTATTAATTATATGAACACAATGCAATTGAAAAAGTTAACTTGCTTGTTCTAGGTTATTAGAGGGAAAGTAGATCAAGCATGCAGAACTGCAGAAGAATTTACTAAATTGTATTACGAATCAGTTGACAAACGAAGACATGTAAGTAGTAATATGTGCTGTTTAAATAGCCTAACTTTCAACCTATCTTTCAATATTATTAGGCGATTTAAACTAGATTCGTTTTAGTTGATTTCTAGATTATATCTTGACAATGCCCTTCTCACTTGGAATGGTAATGGGATAAGCACAAGTGAAAGAATACAGAAGTTTTATATTGATTTGCCGAGTTCAGACCATTCCATAACAACTCTTGATTCACAACCAATACTAGGTAAAAGATATGTACATGTCTGTATTTTTTTATAAATAACCATATTTCATTTAGACTCTGCGGTCAATGGACAGTTAACATTTTTAATACAAATTAGTGGTATTGTAAAATATCAAGATAAAGTTCCCAAATCATTTCAACAGAATTTTGTAATTACTGCACAGGGAGACAAATGGAAGATTGTGAATGATTGCTTTCGGTTACAGGAATCTTTAAATAATACTGACAAAAGTTAATGTAAATATAAGAAGCAAGTATTAAATGTTAAGATATATAATAGTTAACTGACTTTAATTTTTTTATACCTAAAATTAAATAGGCATATGGTCATAGATCACTTCTTTGTAAACGTCAAGATTCAAATATACTTACGCCCACGGAGCCAAATTCAAACTTACCGCTTATTTTTAGTAACTTCAACATTAAAGCATGAAATTACCTACAGATGGGTATTTCAATTATGTTGAAGCATGAAGTTACTAGAAATAATTGCGGCAAATTTGAATTTTGTTTTGTGGGCAAAATTAACTTACAATGATGTTTCAATATATTTATTTTTCCAATATCACAGCATATTTTGCCAACATAGAAATAGTTATATACATACATAGATTCATATATATATTATCGAATTTCTTTTTTAGTTACCACCAAGTATAGCATATTCTTCAATATACACATACAAATAATATATATATATAGAAAAAAAACTGTTACATGATTAAAATAGACTACTTTCTATACATGGTAAAATATTTCTTAATATAAACATATTTTTTTGAGGTGTCTTTTTAAAGACAAATTGCAAATAAAATAATCAATGAATATAATTATATGCCTATTCGCGCTATACTAAAACTTAAAAAGTAACATGTCAAGGAATTATAGGAAGCTTACTCTTATATTAGTATTATTTAATTCTAAAATGGGTATTAAATGTTATCAAATAAATGGCTAATTATTACTTCTACCAATATAACAAGATTCAAATGACAAAAACTAAGTGACTTAGTTAATTTTCAAAAATTAAAAGCTTATATTTAATCAAATGATGCTCCACAATTAGAACATTTCCGTGACTTGTCGGCAAGACAACATAATATGCCCAATGGAAAAAATAATATAGCACACATTATACCTAGGCAAGTGTAGTCATCTTCTAATATACCTACACGGCAGGCTGGACAAGCCCCAACAATAATAACTTCTGGGGGTACAATAATTGTGCTTGTACCATATGTTTGTACATATGCATTATTTAAAGGAGCTGTAGGTTGGAACTGATAATATGGTTGTTGTACCCCTAAAATTATGTAAATTGAAAATCACGACTGTGACATGTATTTGAGTTTACCTGATGGTATTGGTGCAGTCTGAGCTATACCAGGATATGGTGGTGGAGGATCGTGTTTATCTTGCATTATGATACTTCAATACAAAATTATACTTTAAAAACTCACTGAAAAATAAAAGGACGCTAATGCGTTATATAAATTTTAGTACTTATCGTTAGTTTTAGAAGGGTTTAAGTAAACACAAATACGCTTTGAATTCTCCAAAAGTGACAATTGGATGTATAATCAATGGTCATGTCATAGGTCATATCTTTGTAAACGTCAAGATTGAAATATACTTACCCTTGTTTATAATAGGGAAATACACAATTAAAGATAATCTACGAAATAATAACTAAATGAAATTTAAAAAAGATAAATTGCTTTTAATTTCCTTCAAATTTTCTAAGTAAATAAACAAATAGTTGTGACCAATACTTCATTACCGACCCGGTGTGTTTCTTTTTGCTAAGTTGCCTGGTTGCCTGTCAAAATTCAGTGATGTGTCAATTGGTGTCAATTTGACAGGAAATAATTGGAACATTTTCTGCTGTAAATCAAGTTAACAAAATGCTGATAAATACGCTTTCTAAATGAGTGTTCATTAAACTTGATAAATTATTCTACTTCCGCAATATTAATAGTGAGTGTAAGATTTTATTTCTCTACACGTCACAAACTATGGTCCCTACACAATTTATAGGTGTATTCAAATAATGTATTTATGTTTTGTTCAACAATGCAAGCAAATCTAAAAACGAAGGAAATGTTTATCTTACGTGCATTAGAAAAGATTTTAAATGATAAAGAAATTAGAAGATCATATCATTCTCAGTTAAAGAAAGCTTGTGAATCTGCACTAGGTATGTAGGCTTGAAATTATGTGAAATTCTTACTGATGTCAATTTATTGTTGAATTGTAAATTACTAACTAACTTGTTGCAATTTTAGAAGAAATTAAAAAAGAACTTATAAATGCAAATCAAGAAGACCAAGAAAAAATATCAGATGCTTTGCCAATACCAAAAAGTGGAGATGCGAATGTGTTAACCACTGAAAAATACTTTCTTCCATTTGAATTAGCATGTCAAAGTAAATCTTCACGGATAGTAGTAACAGCATTAGATTGTTTACAAAAACTGATTGCCTATGGTCATTTAACTGCTAACGTGCCAGATTCTACTACTCCTGGAAAGTTATTAATAGATAGGATAGTAGAAACAATTTGTGCCTGTTTTTCTGGACCACAAACAGATGAAGGTAATATAGTTTATACGTGTGTTTAAACCTTTTCTATGTACTCTGTTTTAGGGGTCCAATTACAAATAATAAAAGCTTTGTTAACTGTTGTTACAAGTCAACATGTTGAAGTCCATGAAGGAACAATCCTATTAACTGTGAGAACATGTTACAATATATTTCTAGCGAGCAAAAATTTAATAAACCAGACCACAGCAAGGGCGACATTAACACAAATGTTGAATGTCATATTTACGAGAATGGAAAATCAGGCATTGGAAATGGAAATTCAAATAGAGCATCAAAAAAGCCAAGCACAGGAAAATAAGCTGGATATTAGTGATATTGCAGAACACGGAAAGAATGAAGAAGAAAATATAGAAAATAAAGGAATTGAACAAAATGAAAATAATCCTAATGATTTTGCTCGAGAAATTATAAATGGAATACTGAATAGTATTACTATATCTGATTCTGTACCACAAACTCATTCAATGGATGTAGATGGAAGTGCAATTATGAGGTAAATAAATTCATCATTCTTTCTGACAACCTGTTTGCAATTTTAAAGCATATCTTAAATATGCAATTTTTGTTATCAGCATGGATTACTATTTATTTAATGATAAAACTTAATAATTAATATGTATCTTTTATATTCATTCAACTTGGACAACATAAATCAGTAATTTCCCTTGAAATTTTAATTACTCTTAGAATCAGAAATAAATTTAAAAAGAATTCTGGTTACTTATTATTATGTATTAGTTGTAACGGTACTCTTACAATAATAAATAAATCAATAATTTGGCTACCATGAGTACTCTATTGTATACTTGTCTC
>JARFOC010032542.1:0-28663 GCA_031763485.1 Osmoderma eremita
TAAATTACGTTAATGTTGAGTAATAATAAATAAAATTATGGGCTTTTTCACTGATTCTTAAATAAAGAAATTATGTTTTTTTAAATATTTTACTGTTTTCCTCAAAATACGCATTTTAACTGTCAGAAACCGAAATAATGGAACCGGAAGTAATAATGTAGAGCTGATTCGACGATTTGGCAACCGTGTATCGAATTCTCATAACCTCTGTACTGCATTCGGAGGTTGAGACGATCTATAGTAGATAACGAATTATAAAACCGAAAGCAGTCTTTAAATATCTTTTGCAAAATATTACACGCGCAGCAATTATAATCCATATCATGTTCAAACTATTGCCCATACGGCTTATGCTAACAGAACCGCCAAATGGCTTTTCCAACAGTGTACTATACACCCACATTTCCCGTATTTAATTCTGTTTACCGATGAAGTGGGATTTAGGCGAGATGGCATTACAGGCTTTCACAATACGCATGTATGGACGGATGAAAATCTTAGTCGAATCTTAGCCTTTTCGAAACGAGAAATCAACGTCCATTTTCTATTAGTGTGTGAGCAGGTATTGTGGAAAATTTTTTAATTGGGCCCTACGTTCTACCAAACCGGTTAACGAGAGCAGCTTACCATAATCTTCTTGCAAAGGCACTCCCAGGACTTTTATATGATGCGCCTTTACAGTTACGCCAAGAGATGTAGTTTATGCACGATAGTCCTCCCACATTTTCTTATGATTGTGAGGCAGCACATATCATCTATGCCGGTGGTACACCAATCTACTAATCGCAACTGAATACTAATATTTAAGCCCCCATTTGGGCAAGTAAATTGTCACTCAATTGGCATTATCACAACGGACATCGTTTGACGGATTCGTTTTTTCTTTTACAATATGACACGCGCTTAAGTGTATCTACATTATATATATATGTATGTCCTTTATCGCCAGCAAGCTCCATTCAACGGCCAAAAATAGAAGAGAAACACAAAAAACCGGTGAGATAATGAGAGGAATTGGAGTAGCGAACATTGTCCGAGTTCGATAACGATAACAGCTATTGAAGACACATTACGCCTTTAGTTGCACATAAGTAATTTAGATTATTTGTTATGTACCCGTATTTCTAGAAGGGTATATAAATTCTTTTTAAAGCCACATATCTTACCTAACTTCACAAACAACAAGATTGTCCCCTACTTATTTAAAAAAAAAAACTGTCTCTTTATTGTCATAAATAATTTGGATACAAACCATCTTTGATATAATAATAATAATTTGCTCTACAGACCTAGGGCTAATAAAATACTAATATTAGGAACTTTCTTCAAGTGCTCTACGGACTACATTTCTCCATTTTCCTCTATTCCCTATAATCTCCTTCCAATTTCCTATTTTCATTTTTTTAGATCTTCCACTTTATTCATCCGTCTCTCTCTTGGCCTCCCTTTCTCCTTTTCTCTATTGGTTTTCTGGTAAGAGCTAACTTTGGTAACCTTTCTCTGCTTAGTCTTTCTACATGCTCCAGTCATCTTTGAGCTATGGCAAACGCTACGATATTGGGGCTTTCATATGATTCTTCTACTTCTAGATTTGTGCGTCTTCTCCATCCTTCCTCGGTTCTTACTCCATATATAGCACGCAGCATTTTCCTTTCCCATCTTTTTATCTGCTCCTTTTCCACCTTATTCAGGACCCACATCTCATAGGCAGATGTGGCCGTGGGTCTTATGACTGCTTTGTAGATCCTCTCTTGTTTTTTTATATTTCATTCGACTCTTCAAGCTTCCAGTTTCCTTTTGCAATTCTTGCCTGGATTTCTTGTTCCTCACGCCCATTTTCTTCAATATTAACTCGCAAGTAGACAATTTTTTTTGTGTTTTGCGCTCACCACCAGGTTATCTTTTCCTACCAAGGGTTTTTCTGTTTTTTCCATAAGCATATATTTCGTTTTATTTTGATTTATTGTTTATTATTAAAAATCAGTTTCTATAAATATTGGACAAGGGGATAAGACCCATTATCTCTATACGCGAATAAGCTTGTTAAAAAGAAAACGTGTTGACTACATTCTATATTGAAAAAAAAAAAACTTGCATTTCCATTTCTCCACTGACATGTTTACGAAGCAAATCCCATTTGTGTTTATTAATTCTAAATACCATGGGCTCTCCAACAATGAATGAGTAGATAGGATGTTTTAGGGCCAAATGTTTTATTTAATATTCTAAACACGCCTCTTTAAATATAGCTTCTTACACGTATAACAGAATGTATGTAAATGCTATCTCAATATGTATGTATTTATTCAAGGAGTCACGCGGTCCAGCCCGAGCAATCATGTATTCGTAGAGCTAGCCGCGATCATGTCTGCCGAGCTGAGCACCAAATACGTCCAGCGCACATCGTAATGTTTACTAACAAATGAGATGCCGCTTTCTATATCCTCTAATTAAATGACTACGGCAGCAGGTAAGCTTTGTATCATTTCGGTAGTAGGTGTTACAATGTTTTGACGGCCAAACGTTACAGCCAAGAATCCAACGTCTTGGTATATACAGGGCGAAAGCGACTAATCTGGTAATAGGAAACCACGATTTAGGTGGTCGACTAAAAAATTCGGGACTAATAATAAACGCCCACCTAGAAGTCACACGTTACGCGGATCCCATTCATTAGGATTAAAATCGATGGGAGAAGCTTTAACAATGTATTATATTTACTAAATGGTCTCTAATTTGGCCTGCGCTGTTAAAGAGATGACATCATCTCGTCAAGTAATTCAAGAAAGTAAGTAGATAAATAAACATTTTTTTGTTAAGTGGTTTGTTGCGGTTCATTGAGCGTTAATGTTAATGTTGCGGTTTGAGGTGTTTAGAGCTTCTGCAACGGCTCTTTGAGTTAAACCACTTTCAAGCACTCCAATAGCTTTTAATTGCGTGTCACGGTGTAAATGATGTCTCTCGATCCTCAACTAATGCTAACCTCCACGGCTTTTTAAGTTAATAAGACCTTATTGTCACTTAAACTATCGAAACACCAGCAGCAAGCGAACTGTGTTCACGTTTAAAATGATATTACAAATCTTTGGTTATATTTGGCTTGTAAACTACTAGCAAATATAGCCTTGTCCCCTAGATTATTTTGATGTGTGTATATTAGCACTTAATAGTTGTATTTCTGGTACAATTATTAGTTCGTACCCATACAAACTAATAATCGTAAATCGTACCCTAGTACGAATAGTTTATGGTGTCACTGTGCTTCATAATAGATATTTAATATGCGTTATTAAAGTTTCGCACACCGTTACACGCAAAAATACTTCCGAAAACCTCGATCTGGTCCAATGTCCTCCTCTATTGACCATCGCGACGACGACCAATATTAAAATAAACACACAACGGTCGCCGCGGCGGATTCCTCAGGCCGGGAGGTCCGCACGTAACCGACGCTCCTAGCGCCGCGGAAATTTAGGCGAAGGTCGACGCTCACCAAGTCCGCGTACCAATACACGCGTTCGGACATATTGTAGCGTATTATTAGTTCGGCCCGTCTACTGCAGACGACCGGCAGCAGACCAGCGCGGACACGTGCACTTAAAACACGACGGGGAGGCGACCGATTCGGAGTGCCGAGGCGATGGAATATTTTAACTGGCGCGCCTGTCTAAAATTGGACCGTTGTAATCCTGTTAACATAAATACTTGCTCGTATCAGACGCGGAAAGTTAATATGAACTTAAAATTACATGTTTATGAGCTTTGGGAAGGTGAATTTCTTGACATTTATATGAACGTCTGAAATGTTGGAAATAACTAGAAACTAAAATATATTCGAAAAAGACGTGTATACAAAAATATAAAAACAGCGTGTTACCGTTAGCAGAATCACCAAATCACAGTGAATCTATGATTTTGTTCAGCGCCCGAACGACAGCTTTCGTATCTACTATTGCATTGCTTATAGCTGGATTATTCTTCACAATAGGCAAAGTGAATAAATAATTTATCATGCTATCATTCGAACAGCGGCGGCTGATGGTGAAATTTCGGGCGGGCATTAGCTAAGATAGTACTGCTTCGTATATAGCTTACGCGCTGTTAGGAAGAGAGAAAGAGAGAACCGTCCGCACTAGTCGCGATGAAACGAATGATAAGATCCGTTTAGCGATGGGCGTGAACAAAGAAAAAGAGAGCCCTATGTGATTCTGAACCAGAATAGCTAAAATAATACTACGAGCTAGGTAGATCTTGAAGCCAAGGAAAAGCAAAGAAAGCCCTTAGTGCAAGCTAGTCGCTAAGGCTATTGTTAAAGTGAGCAAAAGAAAAAAGATACTCAAGGTATAAAATAATTTTTCCGATAAAAATAATTTCAATTGGTTTTTGAATCTTGTATAAGTCCTAAGTCCTAAATCTTCTCTTACATTGGCCGGAAGGCGATTGAAAAAGGTGATGTCAAGGTTGTATGCTCCGGAGTGTATCATAGGTAACGTATACTGTTGTAAGTGAAGGTTGTATCTGTTCCTGGTGTTATAATCATGAAAATCAGCATTTGTGGGGATTTCATCTCTGATTTTGTAAATGTAGGAACATGCTTCTACAATATATAGACATGGTAAGGATAAAATGTTTAGTTTCCTAAATAGTAGCTTGCATGGATCTCTATGTCGAGCACCAACCATGTATTGTATCACAGATTTCTGCGCCAAAAAAACTCGCTGCATGTGTGGTGAGGATCCCCATATCAGTATCCCATAAAGTATTCGAGAATGTATCTCCGCGTAATATAAAGAGATGAGGCATGACGTTGATAATTGCGAATACAGACATCTGAAAGCATAACCCTTGGCATGCAATTTCTTTCTGGATACAGTTCTAAATATCCTGTACTCTCAATTGTTGTATTTCAGTTCAATAAATAAAAAATACCTAACATATTTCGTTTTTTTTCGTTGATGTACATTTTTCTATTACTAATGAATGATAATTAAAACGTTTGACAGTTTTAAATTTCATGGCTACTTTATTTACTATTAAAATGTGTTCTCAATAAAACCATAGTATCAAAACTTTTTCTCAACATGTTATACATGGTTAAAATCAGAAAAAAAATACTCTTTTTGACGGTGTCAAAATCCAATATGGCACCGGTAAGAAATAAGAAAGTTGATGAGGGCCAGAAGGAATCGAAACGTCATATAAAAATTTTGAGTACACCATTAGATAGAAGATCAAAACTGACCTCGAGAATGTGTTTTTAGTTTTTCTCTGCATGGCCGAATAGAAATGCTAGAGGTGAAAGAAGAAAATGGACTTTTTTCGTTTTTTTCTTAAATCTCGAACGTCATTTGTCACAGGTTTAGTTTTTCTTCGGGTTCATAACAAACACAAAATTTAGCAACTTTGCCAAATTTAAACCTACCTCCAATAATAGGCGAGATTCCCATGGTGAGGGTCGAAAATGAAACAGCCTGTATAGTTTTTAGAGATTTATATTTCATATTTTTTTTATAATTCATCTTTACTTTGTTAAATTATTTTATTAATCATAACAATTTTGTTAGTTACGGATTAGTTGGACTAAAATAGTCATATATGAAAAATTCCCTTGAAGAAGTTAGTGTATCGAGTGAATGTTTTTCAATAAGGTATTGGTATATTTTTTATTAAGTTAATGATACCACCTATGCAGATCAGGCGCCTTGGAGATTATAACTGTTTTGTATAAACACGCAATTTCAGATTAGACGTTAGCAGTAGGAAAATTATGTGTATTCAATTTAAATAATGCATAGTGAATCCTGATTTATGGTTAAAAACCGCTATTGAATTACATAAATGGAAAAGGATATACCGTTATTAAAAATGAGAACAGTTACTAATCAGAAATCCACACATATTTACACATTGGTTCCTATCTTTTTTCTGCCATAGCAATTTTTTTTGATTTCGTCATAATGTATACTGATTGTTTTAATATTGCAACATAGAAAGTATAGAATGTATTATAAACATACCATGCGTTTTGGAAAATAGATTGCAAACGTAAGTAATCCCTTAATAATACCAACTCAGCACTGTATACAGTGGAGCATAGCTATAACAATGAAATTAATGAATATGTGCTAGTGCATTTCGTAATTGTAATTGAGAGTTTATCATTTATCTTTATAAAACTGTGTTTGTTGGCTTTAACATTTTCCTTACTAGAGTAATTTAAAGGGAAATTAGGTACTTGTTTATTTGAACATTTAAATTTATTTAACAAATATACTATCGTAACAGGAAAACTACGAACTCAATTATTTAATACCCAGGCTAAAATGAATGCAGTTTATAAAAATGTTTATTATTGTTATGGATTTAATACCACATATACAGTATGTTAAGCGCTGTTATCAAGCTCATGCAGGTCAATACGCCTGACTACCCGACTGTTGACAACCAAACACAACTTCACATTCAGCAAATACATAGTAGTGTCAAATCGACATTTCGTAGGATTTCTTCTATTAGAGCGTTGCCAGTTGCTTAGATATAGTAAGTTGTCAACGCACCTACTTGTCATTTTGACGTTCTATTTAGTGTTCGTCCAAAGTATTTGCTCTTTCAACAGGTATACTAAATATCTTACGTTCTAAATAACCCCAGAGGAAAAAAAAACATATGGGAACAAATCCAGCGACCTTGCTGATCAACGAACATGTCCACGGCTACTTATTAAACGCTTTCCGAATATATTAAATATTGAGCCATAATACTAACAGCTGTGTCGGACAGCTATCCTGTTGATACCTTGATTTCAACTGAACGATGGTTCAAAGATGACGCTAGTACATTGCCGTATCCGTTGTACAAACGCAAGTGAAGCTACAGTTAATTGACTATCAGTTAACATCGGTTGGTAGTAATGCAAAACGTGCATTTACTAGAAAACGCAGGCACATCGTAGAAAATAAGCGTAAAAGATCTACATAAATACAAAGATTGGGGTATTCACGGTAGTCTCCTGTTTTGCATATTGTTTTATTGGACATAAAAATAATATACTCATAAAAAACAAACTACATCTTTGAGAAATATAATACTTATCGTTTATTAATTGCCCCTTTGTAATAAAAATAGATAGATATATAGAATATAACTTTATAGTAACTATATTTTTATGTTAACAACAAAAATAGGTTTGAGAAAAGATTTGTTTGTCTCTAAATAAAAATAACCAACATTATCATTGTCTAACGATTGTTGAAATTAGCTTCTGACTAAAATGCACTGCCATTTATATAATTTCCAAATCATTTTCAAAATAAATTTCAAATGCTGCCTCTATTTCTCTTTGAGATTTGGTCAAATATTTGGTGCTAATCTTGCAATTACTCTAACTTTATGTATGACACGACTACCTTTTGATTTGTCCACATCTAGCAACTTGCAAAAATGATCTGCAAGCAAGGATGTGTACCTATTGTTAAAAATGCCATTTCAGGTGTCAACGCATGATTCCTAAAATTATAAGATATATATCAATCCTAATTTATTTATTAGTTTTATATTCACCTTTCAGTCGCAGATGAAATATCAAAAATTAAATTGGTTATATTATGTGTCTGACAATTTGTTTCGATAACCCAAATATGTGTCTATATAAATTCATTATCACTCCGTATTTCAAATTCATTGGGCGTTCTTTTGTAAACTTTGGGCTGCATTGCAATGTCAACTACATTTAAAAATCTTCAATGTCTGATATCTCTCCTAACATATTCATTTTAGAAATCATGCTGGTCAAATCGAGTTGTGATCTATTGTATAGTTTACCATGTACACACAAGTAGGTATACCTAACCTACAACTTGTATGACTTGTAATATGTTCGAGAACTTGTCCGCTTTGGTGTGCTTGTGCGCTTGTGCCTTAAACGGCCGAAAACGAGCGGTCAGTTAACGAAGACTGACGCGTAGTTTAGCCCTGAACTAAGTTGGTACAACACAATTTATTCGTTGAACTAAAGTTCACGCTGAACTAGGGATGAACTTGATTGGTACAACCGCCCCTAATAGTTGGTGTAATTGTGTTAGCTAACAGATCCATATACATTGCCCTCGTCAAATTAGCATTAAATAAAAATTGAACCCAAACATCAAGTTTTTGGGGGTATTGAGTTCGCGCATTGTATATCTGGATGTTGATTTTTCTAGCCCAAAAAGAGAAAGTTGATTCACCCGTAAATATAATCATTAACCGTTCACAAAAAAAATACTGCGTTGTAGGACTATTTCATTAGAACAACTAGACTGTTGTTGTTGTTTGTATCATAATGCACAGACGTAACACTGTGGCCTTGAAGCTTATTGTATCGTTTTACATTAGATGTGTGTAATTGTATATTGGGTGTGTGTTTGTAAAGTGTACGACTTCTACCTCTCCTCCCTGTAAGAGGACAGCAGTGTTGATTTATCCTCAACACTGAAGGGTACCGGGAGAGGTACCTACCACCCTTCTTGCAACCGATCAGTACAAAAATCGATTGCCGCAATGGAGATTCGAACCGCCGACGTACTCCACAGATGCCTAGCGCTCTTACAACTGCACTATCCCGGCAGATAATAAACTGACCAGCATACTGCTATTTCTCATAATTCTTGTTGTTCATTATTAACCAATTATGACTTCCTCTTTTCTTTACGTGAGGATAGACAACTGTGCGTTTCAAAATTAATTTTAGTGTGAGTTATAGTGCGGCGCGTTGTAATGTGCTGATCAGGAAACGCATTATGAAATAAATTTTGAATTTCTGTGTATAAACGACTTGTATAAAATCATTTAAGAATTTGTACTTTCTCTGCAGTTTCATCGACATCCATTTCTTTCAAAATATATCACTGGATTCGCTCAAAATGAGGCTTGCGTGCAGCTAACGCGACCGAGAGAATGACGTGTCAGCCAACCATTACCCAACCTAACGCTCACTGAAATGAAATATGATAAACTAATGAAATGTCGATATACCTTCGCCTGCCTTCCTACCTTAATATCTACTTGAGTGAACTGATCTGTATACATCGGGATTGTTCGTGGAAGAGTAAGGGACTTTCATAACATCATGCAATAAGCAAGTCCCACACTATACTACCGTGTATTATTCATTAGGATGAACGTCGTACAAATGGACTTCCTTCAAGTTAAAGACGATAGCAGCCCTTAACGCAGTGTATATTTATGTAGGGATAATTTTCCAGTCTGCTGTAGAAGTTACCTAAACACTCATAAAGGTGATTATAAAAAAATGTTGAACTAAAATTTTATATAAAAAAAAACATTTTAGTAATGGATAAACTCAAGTTTAAGAAATTTTCCATTACATATTCATAACATTCTGATAAACACCAACCGAGCTCTGGTTTGTACAAACGCAGTAGTACGTGCCACTTTACACCGCACTAATCTCAAATACATGTGATGGAAACCAACGAATATTGTGCAAATATTCATAAACGCATAATGTTGAAAGATTTAGAATGGTCATAAACTTATAGTATCTTTGGTGGATTTAAAACTTTAAAGTTATTTTATATGCCCACATTACATTTTTTCTTAGATTTATGTATGCACATATGTATATGTACTTACATGAATGAAAATATGGTATGCTTTCAGAACTTTATGGAGATTATATATTTGAGAACAAAACTTTGAACTTGAATGTACTTTCAGTCAAAGTCAAACTCGTGCGCCTAATATAGTTTATTTATTTTATAACATAAACAAAATATATTTAAAAAAAACATACTTAAATATAGATCTCTGTATTTAAATGGATTAAAAACTGTAAAAAATATTTTCCATATTCCAAATAGTTCCGAAAAAAAATAAAACAATGATTCTGAACCTCCACATCTTGGAATTTTGGTTCTACATTATCTTTAATTCGAAAATCAAATTTGTTGGGAATGTAGCCAATTCAATCAAAACACAGCTTTATTGTTTTGCGCGAACTTTCGGTTTTTATTTAAAACCTTCTTCAGGAGAACAAACTACAAGACATGTGATTGATGATAGAACAAAAAGAGAAATTATACTGAACAATTACTTACATGTTGAGAATTAAAATGTTGTTTGACATGTTAAAATATGGACAAAATATTTACACCAACACAACTTGAGGAATTCTTTTGGCGGTAAATTCAAAAAACAATATACAGCGTGGACATTATTAATCAATCCGGACTATGTAAATATTAATGGAGAAAAAACGACCTACAATATACTTAATAATATGTTCTAAATGAAATATTTGTATGCAATAAATAAGTTAGTAATTTGAAACATTGTTGTCAAAATTATAAAACACAAGTCAAAGATGAAAGCAAGTGTGTATATGAAGAGTCAGTAAAACGGCAACCACTGCTATTGTTGTTAAGGTGGTGCTACTGAAGTTGTCCCACCAATACATCGGGGGCTATTAATTGTTAATAAATAACTATAGCTCTCGCCGAGACCCTCCATGTCAGTTCGAAAATGTAAACAGTTCTTCGTGGTCTTTATATGATACATTTCGAGGAACATCCTCTTGTGATCTGTGTATCTAAGTATGCTACAATCGTCAAAGGAGAAATTATGCCCACTGTGTATATGATGGTCAGCTAGAGCAGTATCAGTGGTTAATAGGTTACAATTCCTTTTATGTTGGGACATTCGACTACGCAACCATTGGTAATACCGATGGCAGTAGCAATGGTTGCGTAGTCATAGAGTAAACAATCTCG
Source organism: Osmoderma eremita (assembly GCA_031763485.1). Lineage (NCBI taxonomy): Eukaryota > Metazoa > Arthropoda > Insecta > Coleoptera > Scarabaeidae > Osmoderma > Osmoderma eremita. The sequence continues at coordinate 10,770 of JARFOC010032542.1, forward strand.
AATTAAAGTTTTATTCGTTGCCATTTCCAATTATTTAAAACTATAAATTAAACACAAAATGTGTATGTATCCGATAAAAGAAGAATTCATACTAAAGTAGATGACAGAAAACAAACAAGTGCTATCAATCAACAACGCACGAACTTATTTGATTGCCTGATATATTACAAAATTTCCATTAATAGTTTCGGAAGATTGCGAATTAGTTCATAGTTTATTTTAACGATCGATCCTATTTATCAATTAATAATCAAGTGCGAGCACATCAAGGCGTATTTGCGTCGAACTGTTTTGTTCATTTGTCTGCCCCGTGTCAAGGACACTTCGCAGATCAATTATTGCGAAGCTTGTGTGATTCACTCTGCGTGTGGGTACTAAAACACCTAATGAACCCTGACAATTTGCGAGGAGCCGCTTGTGCGGTTAATGTGTAATAACGAAAGGAAAGAAAAAATTAAGTAATCTAATAATCATTCTAATGCATAGAATTCTATAATGTAACCTAAATGAGTCGATGGTTTTAATCGTATTAAGGAAAAATAAAAACAAAATACAAAGTGGACCAGCATCGACAATAGATACGATACGATCAAATTATTCCTAACAGCAAAAAGCAATTCACCTTCTAGTCGAGGCAAAGACACTGCGGTCACGCACAGATTTTCTCGATATAACCTTTTTACGAGCAATTTCAAGATCGTCTGAAGCATGATGATTACATACACAAACGTAGTTCAGTCAGAGGTCACAATATGGAAGAAACTGTGGAAAGAAGTCGAATGGCATGCGGTCAAATGTTGCCAAATCAGATTAAATTTTCAATTTATGGAATGGAATGCAATCAAATACATTTTTGGGGACTGTATATTACGGATACACTGTAAGATATTTTGATAATTTAAAAAAATCGGATGTTCCAAAAAAGCTCTGAATTCTATTATTATAATATTGGCATTGCTAAGAATGTTACCGCTTTATAGACACGTTAGAATGCCAAGACTAAGTAGACTAAAATATTTAATAGTAAAGAAACAAAAAGAATATTTCTTACGTAATTATTATCTACCTTATACACCGACCTGCTCCCGGCCACGCCTTGTTGTGGCCCAGTTTGGTTAAGTTAAAAAGAAAGAAAATCATGTTTTTACCTGTCACAGGTGACATCTATATATAAAAACACGCGCCTACTTGAATGCAACGTTGTATCAAAATTTCAATGCAAGCGGTGAAGAAAATGCATGTTTTTACCTATCAGATTCATACATTTTTCCTTGAAATAAGTAATAAAGCGATTTACATTTATTATCGAAAATGCCGACAGTACGAATACGTCATCATTTTACCTAGAGTTCGTTTCTTAAGTTCGTTTCGGCTCATTCGCGAGACAACAGTTTTTGGCTGATAAGGGCCCGGTTTTTTCTCCACCGATCAGCACATTAACTGAGTTCCTTTCCGTCCGCCCAGAACATACAATGTTCGTCTCTGTCCGCTCGCGACAAGACAACATCTCGTCTTCGTCTGTCCAGACAAGACCTCGGAACCCACCTCTCCGTCCCTTCGAGACGGAAAAAACCGTTCGTCTAGGTCCGATCACGACAAGGCGGTGTTGTTTCTTGTTATAAGTACCGTGTGGTGCGTGTTAGGTGTTACCTTCACAGCTTCGAAACCCATTCTTCAAGTTAGGAGCCCCTAAGTCGCCCATTCAAGACTCACGTACTCACCATGGTCAAACAGCTAAGTATTTCAAATTGTACCTATAGTTCCAAATTCTTTTCATTCTAACTTTTTCATAACATCAACATCAGAGGTGACCCAACTTGTACTGTCACAACCGCGATTAACTTAGCGCGCATACATTATTCGTTCATACCGTTTATGCATTATCTATTTCAATTCATAACTTTTTTTAAGACTTTTTAGGGGACACTTCTGTTGTTTTATTTTATTTAGTTACCAGATTCCTCAACCTTTGTTTACCAATTACATTATAAATGATTACTTGATGTTAGGCATGTTTTATCGCGTTTGTATTTTATTATTTCACACACAAGTAATACTAATTCAAACCGAAATTATTAAAGCACTTTTTTTTTCAAACAATCATCTCATTTTTTTTCGCATAAGCAAACATCATTCCACTCACCAATCATTTGCAATAATTGTCGCCCAACTACTACCGGGACTTTTTTTATTCATTTTTGATTAGATGTAGTCATTTTTGTAATACTGTCAAAGTTGCGCCATCTATGAAAATTCAATTTAAGCACGTTTTACCTACCACATAATAGTATCTGTCAACAAATTGCAATTTTTATCTGTAACCCCCTCACCCTCGTTATAGCCTCCCTTTGGTTATATAAAAACACACTTGTATTCGAATGCAAGGGTTGTGTCAAAATTTCAAAGCAATCGATGAAGAACTTTCGGAGATCCAAGATTTTTTACAAACGAACATTTACATTTTTATTTATATAGATTGCTGCCAATACTATATTACAACTGTTGCTTCTACAACAAAGTCGATTGCAATAAAATTTAGTACGAAAATATGTAATAGCCGTCATACAAAAAAGCTCCTCTTATATTTGAACAGTTGCTATATCTACTGCTGTAGTTTCAAAACTCGGTAACTAAGTTTTCTGGCATGTAGTAGCGCAAGTAATTTTTCACCGTTCCGGAACTGTTTTACTAAAAGTTTTATTTTTGAAACTAACTTCGTAGTTCAGGTGCAGAAATCATTATTTATTCTTGTTTGTGGTGTTTTTGTGAATATTAATGGTTGTACCCACTTGACAATTTTTCAATAATTATGAAGGATGATGTACGCTAAAATGATTTATTACTCAGTGAGTATTAACTACTAGTTAAAAATTAATTACGATCTCTTTTTTGATATAACACCAGTTCCACTGACAATAAGTAGGTCTTAGTTGACACATAGAAGACAATGAATTACGTCAACACAGAAAAAATTTAATATTAGCAGCGGCGACTCGTAAATATTTTTAGTGGGTGGACAGCAGCAGACACTAACACTGAGCATTTATTATTATTTATTATTATTACTATCAAGATAAATTAAAATTAAATACCCCGACGAGCCGCCACTGCGCATTATGTTTACCGTATTTATTCTAATTGGAGACGCAATTCCAATGACTGCCGCATTCTAATAGACGCCGCAAGAAAATAATGCCGAATGAAATAAACGCCGCACTGTAACAAATCGCACCTTTATCAAGTAGGTAGGGAAATCCCCGTTAACTGATGCGTCCGAGGATGTGTTACTGTACGTTTACTGTTTTTACTTTTAAATAATAAAGAATCACTTACTAAAACATTTACTTAAAAAATACCTATACAAAATATTTATAAACAGAATAATCTTAAAAATAAAACACGATCGACAAACTCAAACAATAAATATAACCCCAACAATTCACTAAGGACCATCGAGAAACCGTTTGACAGATCACCCATCAAAATGGCAGATCGCGCATCTTTTAGCTCATTCTATATATTATCACAGACAAATTAAATTACATCAGTTTGTAACGTTGCTTGTATTACTACCTGAATTTGTATTAACGTAACGTATACAAAACAATGTAAAATTGTAGAAGGAAAATGAGTGATCCATAATTCATAATAATCTAAAAACGTATTCACAGAGCCAACAGATTAATAAACAATAAAGACAGATGACAAGTAAACCGACAGAGTACGCCAATGAAATTATTATTGCTAACAAATATAATCAAAAGATGAAGTATATAAAAAATATATAAATATACTTCTGGGATCACACAACACGTCTGATTGTATCGTTCCAGGCATTCCTCACGTACAGACAGCTGTTTATATATATATTTATATATTTTATATATATATTTGTATATTTTTTGAATATATTTTTATATACTTCATCTTTTGAACGTACATACGTGCCGGCTATTGGCAAAAATCTTTTTTTGAGCAAATATAGTGACAAATCAAATTGACTAAATTGACAGCCACATGGTTTGCCACTGGTTCTCTACTTTCTTCATTCATCTCTTTGCAAAAACTAAATAGACATATAAAATTGGTTTACACTTCCAACATTATGTTTACACCAGAAATTACATTTAGCAAAATTTATTTCGTAAAAAAAGTATAATCCGTGGTAGCATAATTTTATGCATTCGTATCCAAAAGCTTTACATAGTAGCAAAAAGGAGAGAGAGACCTTTAGACATTTAACATTATGCAGAATGATTTATTTCCATTCTGAATTGAATTTGAGCGAGTAAAATTCCGCAGATGCTCTCGAAAGCGTATTTGAAATTCAGAGTGCATTCTGCCGTTGCTCCTTGGCAAGTCCGCGCTGAGAGTTCACTCTGACGCAAATTCACCTTGCAAAATTTAAAATACTCCACAGTGCGTCAGGCCCCATTACTCAATCGAGACGATGTGTAATCATCATTCACAGTGCACGCCAACAGACGGCTCCGGATATTTTCGTATGTGTACCTTTGTCCAGATTTTCCTCCGATCATTAGGTAGATGCGCTCGGTGTACTTAATTCAGTAATCGGTATTGTGTTTACGAAATCGTTACTGAAAGATATTTGCTATGCGCAATCTTTATGAATGGCGTTTGTTTCGCGTGAACTACGCGCGCGGACACTTGGCAAAGTTATCGAACGGTTGCTCAGATTTGTCTATCCCAAAACTTTATTCCGAGAGAAGATTACACAACGAGTGCTGAGTTATATCCAGCACAGATCAAGAAAGAAAAAACCGGCAAAATTACATAAGCAAAACGAAATAAATTGACAGATTTATTAGGATAAGTACCATATTGTATTCTTAAATTCACATCGACTTTCAGTATACAATCAGAAAACCCCCCACAATCAGTGAAGTTAGCAGACACAGACGATTAAACCTCGCCCGAAAGTATGAAAAGGGATTCCAGGGCTTCTGGGAACGCGTCATGTTCACTGATGAAACCAAAATTAATATGTTTCAGTCAGATGCCAGGCAAATAGTAGGGCGGAAACCCAACACTAGCCTAAAGAAGAAACATCTACAAGCATCCGTAAAATACGGTGGTGGATCAATAATGTTGTGGGGGTGTTTTCCTGCGGTCGGGGTTGGGAATCTCCATTTTATTGATGGAATTATGGACAAAATGATGTACATCGATATCTTAAAAAAGAATTTGAAAGAAAGTGCGACGCGTTTGGGCATTGCGGTTAGTTTTTTGTATATAAAGATAACGACGCAAAGCATAAGGCCGAGCTAACTAGCACTTGGCTTCTCTACAATTGCTCTAAGGTCATGGATACACAATCTCCGAATATTAATCCAATCAAGAATTTGTAGGCACATTTAAAGAATCAGATTCGCAAACACCATACAACTAACAAAGCCGACCTTAAAAGTAAAATAGAGCAGGAATGGCACCGTATTCCGTCGGAGGTCACTACGAAATTAATAAAATCAATGCCCAAAAGACTAAAGGAGGTTATTAAAAACAAAGGCAATCACAGGAAATATTAAAATTTATCTTACATTAGCACTAATGTTAGTTTATAACACTGTACGAATACGAGTGCGACTTGAATTGTGGGACTGTCTGTACATATATTTTATTATAATGGATGGAGAAATAAGCTAAAAACTATTATCCCTGACTTCCAAAACATTAGCCCTTGGCTCTTGAAACTCACAACCTTCTCCCAAACTTTCTTTTATCGGTTAGCTTCTCTAAAAATTCTACATCATTTGTTTTAGCATCCTGTACGCACAGCAATAATACCTACTTTTAACAAGATGGCATTCAGTCAAGTAAATCGGCAAAACAATATTTCTCTTAGTAACTGATTTCTTAATCCTATTTCTTTTTATTTATTTAGTTTGGGCTACTATACCCTAATCAGTGTACGACAGAGAGGTGTCCGCTGGTCGTTCAGTACTCGGTCATAGCCAGAAACAGCTGCCTGTGCGTGAATGTCTGTTGTTACACAATCAAATGTGTTGTGATCCAGAAAGTTTATTTATATATTTTTAATACATTTATATACTTGAATTTGAACTAAAACATTAGAAACAATGTCTTTTCCAATGGTAAAAAGTAAAATACACAATCCCCCCCCCCCTTCGGTGTAGGCGCAGAGAGTCGCGTTATGAGAGTTTTGTGAATGGGTCAGCATCCACGTATCGTTCAAGGTGAGATGTGTTTGGTTTTGCCAATCACGGCCCAAGATATACCTAACTAAAATTATCTAGTTATGAGAAAACAAACAGTTTATGTGCAAATATTCATGTAGGTAAAACAATAGTAACACTATTGACTAAAATTTCGCCCTTTCTACCCAGTGGTCAAGAACAAACACCAATTTATTACTAATGCACAATCAGAGAGCGGTTTATAAATTGTTTCTTCCTGGCTGCAGAAAACAAAGTTTCAATTTGAAAGTTAGCATTAATAGGAGTTATTTTATATACTTACAATATGCACAACAATAACATTTTATCTGCTATACGTAAATAAAGGAAAAAGTGGGAAATCATTTCAATGTCACGATTTTCCGCTTGTATTACTACTGCTATTATTTTGCACGTGTCTGTAGCAGTGTGAATAGAGATGAATGGGTATTGTTAGGCTAAGATACCTAGATTCTAGAAATATCAACAATGCGTTCAGATTCTCGGATAAGTACGTACTATTTTTAAACGTATATGCATGCAAAGAATTGAGGCTAAATATTTTAAATACCGAGTGAAAATAGGTGAACGCGTACGCACATCCGTTCCCCGCAAATATTTACATTACAAAAGGAAAACCGGTAATTACATACGTAACTATGACACAATACTTGAGAGGGATTATATCAAAAATCCTTTTATTAACTATGGGCCAGCCGATTCTTTTTGCAGGTGCATATTTCCTACATTTTAAACAAAGAATGTTTATTGCCTTCAAAGCGTTCGTTGGCGTTTCTAAATTTATTTAGGTATTTGAAACGGCAAAATATAAAAATTATTTTAGGCTTTGGTTATAACTCTTTGGCTTTCTCTAAAAAAAATCGTGCTCCTTGTCAATCAGTATTTTGTCGACGTTTCAACAAGCAATACTAAAAATATTACATCGGCTATAACTCCGAAATGTTCAATAGTTATTCACGCCAAAAATATGTAATGTATCTTGCTAGAGAGCGGGTGTTACCATTCCATGCGATTAATTGGATTTTCTATGAGAAATGATTGGGTAATTTAGTGAAAATGTGTCAATAAAAAATATGAAATTTTAGGATTATAAATACAAATAGAGATTTTTTCATTTCATTACATTTTATTGTCCAACAGATTATCAGTTCCACAACAAAAATATTTACGAAGAATAAAAAAAAGAAAAAAGATAATACAAAAGATATTTAAATTAATAGAAATTAATATTATTATGAAAAATATCTTCATAGTGCAGTTCGGCGGAGTGGCACATCTTCACTAGTGGCGAGGCTAGCAGCAAGTTGGTTATAGAACAGGGTAGAGCAAAGAAGGAAGAGGAACGAGAGGAAGCCCTAGGAATGCGGAAATCCAAAGAGGCAAGAAGGAAAGGGGTATCCCTGACTCCGTGAGCTAACTTCCAAATAAAGCGCTCACCATAGCATTCACGACGGTGCGTTAAAGAATCCACTGAATATCTATTTAATAAGTACGCGTAATCAATCCCTCACTGCGGATGAACTCGATCCTCTTTAAAAGAGAGGTATTTGAGAAAACGACGTTGAATTTTTTCAAGTGATAACTGAAGATAGACAGTCGGGAGACCACACTTGAGAGGCATACTCTACCTTGCTCTCAACGAAACTCTCAGCGAAGTATAATATTTTCAAAAGTTGTGTACTTTGAAAAGCTGTACAGGAACGGATGAGAAATCCCATTGCTTTAGATGCTGACAAGCAGAGGGCAGTAATGTGTGATGCAGAGCTCATAGATTGGTCAAAAAGTACACCAAGATCCTGTAGTGCAATACATCATGATTCAACAAATACGCCGAAGTAATTGGATGATTTTTTCTAGTATATGAAGCAAAGCAACGTTTACTAATATTTAATTTTAAATTGTGTTTGGTACACCATTCAGCCATCTAATCGATATTTTTTGCAAATTTAAGACGTCACCAAAGTTAGCAATCGAACCATAAATTTTAATATCATCAGCGTAAGCCAAAATTGGACAAAAGAAATGCTGCAGCAAATCGTTAATGTACAAAACAAAAAGCAAAGACCCCAAGTTGGATCCTTGCGGGATACCACAAGTAGGAAGGAATTCGTAAGATCTAAAACCATTATAATGCACATAGATCTATTACTCAAATAGGATTCCATCCAAGTTGCAGGAAAGATGCACTAAGACCAAGGCAGTCTAATTTTTCAAGTAAAATCCCGTGGGCAATGCTGTCGAAAGCGCTACTAAAATCCGTACACACCACATCAACCTGACCCCGCCCGTCCAACTCCCCACAAATGAATTGCGAAATACTGACAAGGTTACTAACCGTTGACGGCCCACGAACAAAACCCTGCTGATAAGGTGAAATGAGAGACTTAAGACGTTCGTATAGATGGTGAAATAAAAGAATTTCGAAAGGTTTGGCGAAGTTGGACAAAATGGATATGGGTCGGTAATTAGCCACTCTGGGAGATTTGCACCACACAGAACACCACTTGAATTGCAGTGTTATTCAAGTGGTGTTCTGTGTGGTGCAAATCTCCCAGAGTGCGACGTCTAACATTATCTTCCTTCGTAGATTCTGTTGAGGATGGCAACTTAGTTGCCGAAATATGCATCCAGGAGTTCTTCACTCATCGAGATCGTAAGGGTATTTTTTAGTTTTATATAATTTTCCAAGTGAATATTACACTTATGTATATAGCAACGATACCAGTCAAAATAACATTATGAAGGAAAAATTCGCAGGTTTACTCAGAGGTGAAATTTTCCGTGTAAAATTACACTTTCAGTAAGAATTTTTCCTGTAGTATCGTAGTTTTCCCTGCGAAGAGAAAAAAATCCTTCTTATGAGTAAAGCTGCCACCCATTTTTGGAGTAAATTTACACTTTTCTCATTTAGAGTGTTGAAGTAATTATTTAAATAAAAGAAACGAAAAGTGAGAAAGACTTTATAAACTAAAATATATGTGTATCTATCTGGTTTTGAGTACAAATACATTATGATAAACTTGATGAATTTAATCTGACAATACTCAATTATATACATCATTATTTTAAAACAACCAATTAACTAGAACACGATTAGGATAATATAAATTTACTACACACCATCTGATTTTTTTTTTTGAGAAGCACTCACATATCTTATCCGTAGATGTATGCCATACCTGTATGAAAATCGTACAAGTGCCTATACATACGATAGATAATAACAAGCTAAATATTAACTTTAGATAAGTTTTTTACGACTACTAAATTGTCAAAATGATTTATCTTGTAGTTCATTCACTGCTAATCGGAGGGTGTTGCCCTTTCCACAACACACAAGAAAAGCCGTTTTTGCTGCTGTTTTCTTCCCAGAAACATCAGTTTTGGAAAGAGTATCTGCGCTACTAAAAATATAATAAATAACCACCACTTCATGCAGATACGGCAAATGATTTAGCCAGAGCGATTTTTTTAAGTTATGAAGGTGCCGATGTAGTCATATATATATAGGGCTTTTAGAAGTTGCATAATTCTTTAAGTAGCGTAATATATTACAGGATTGGTAATATGTAAATGGGACCAAATAGGACTAAATACACAAAAACGATTTTTTTACAGTACTTCAAACACCGTCGAATAATTTCCATTTCACTTAACCTAAATGTTGATATTAATAATTGAGTAACAACTTATGGCGTAAAAACACTAGTATACACGTAGCAGTTCTCTCAAAAGAACTGATTTTACTTGTAAGTGGGCTATAATATTCTATTAAAGCAGATTACAATGTGGAATAACCATAAAATATTTTACTGTAGCGTCTATCTAAAATAAAATTAAAGGCTGCCAACCCTATAGGTCTGTCACCAACCTGGTCACGGTTTCTGAAAGCATGATATCTGCATCAGAAGTTCATATGTAATTCTTTCTAACCACACTGTATATGAATGGGCAATGTTAATCAAATTAGGCGGAAATTTTTCGAGATTCACAAAATCTTTTGTATTCATAACTCTACACGCTATTGTTAATCATACATGCAAATTAATCTTTTTCACCCAAGCTTCCAAGGTCAATTTCCATTTCGTCTGTCGAGTTACTCAGATTCCTACAAACGGTTTCTATCAACGTTTACCTTGAATAACGAAGTTATCTCGTTTTTATGGTTACCGGAAGATTGAGTAGTCTTCCAAGAATATTAAAAGAAGTTTGTAATCGCAAACTTGCATGCCATATTCATTCTATATGTGAAATTAGATAAAGAACGACTTAAAATATGTACTCGCATAGCATTAATCAGAGTAATTTCCAATATTAATGTGAGGCAAGTGGTTGTGGTAATATTATTATGTTTATACCGCATCGATGTAATTAATTTTTATGACAAAACAATGGTTATATACCCAATTAATTAAACATACTGTTTAGTATATTACAGTATGAGTTTCTACAAGGTCATTTTAAAGATAATTATATTCGCTTTATAATTAAACATTATTTGTCGAGTTGCACGTAATTAAAGTAAACGTAGTCTCAAAACAAACTTACACAACGCCAACAGACGTGTGTACTAGATTTTTGGAAAATATCATTGCTGTTCGTGGAGTGGTCCACCAACATGTTTGGTGATTGTATATTATGCTTGATAAAAATCTGCGCTTCTGCATTTTTACGGAAAACAAACTATTGAACATGCTGCTTTACCCATCGCCTTCTGAAGGGGGACAAAAACGTCGGAATAAAGACTATAAGTACAGAAGTTATGCACCCATGACGTTTAACGAGCATGATACGAAGCGGGGCGAGTAGCTCGGGATTTCCGAGACAAAAAAAGGCACTGTTTACTTCTTTTTTAATGCTGGTTACATAAAATAGTGTGTACAAGTGCTGTACGATCAGAATGTTTAGAATATTTGTTTTCTGTGGAAAACTGAGATTATGTTCAATAAATTATATAATAGGTAACTCCACAATGACATCTTGAGCAAGTAAACCTTATATTTTAGTTTTCAGAAGCATATTTGATTTAAAACATTTAGCCATGTCTAAAAAATTGTTGACACAAGCCGAATTAGAAGCTGAGGCAAGAAAGCGCAATCATCAGGTAGTGAAGATGAAGAAGATATTGTTGAAATGGAACAGGTAGATTCAGACAACAATGAAAATTCAGTAAACGAAAATGCTCCATCCTCGCAAAGTATTCTAAAATTCAATATGGATCAAGCAACGACAAATCATTCAAACCAAGGTGGAAGTGGCACTATGCCTGTTGTCGATAGTAATGGTGATGTGCCATTGTCTTCAATTCCTGGTAACTTGAAGCATGTTATTGTTCCCAAAAAGCTCGCAATGAAAGACAAAAATGGTCAGAGATGGTCCACGAAACAACCACAACGACAAAAACGAGTTCCTGTTCTCTTATACTGCATATCTATGCACGCATATTTTAGGTGGGTAAACGAATATGTTGGAACATAAAAACTAAGGTTGTTGGAGAATTTCTGAAAACATAATTGATTTCAGCATGCAAAAGTATATGGGAATCAGGTATTTTTGTGCTTGGGACAAAAATCTTGTTAACCAATGTTATCAACATGAACAAAAAAGGAAACGTTAATAAATAATTATAAATTTCATACTATCATATCGGACAAAACTCACACATTGTCAAATCGTACAAGGTTCAATATAACTCGGCATAATTAGAGAAACGCAAGGGTGATATAAAATTACGTCATCGATAACAGCCGCCAGTTGGACGAATAAAAAGATGAAAAGCGGCCAGCATGGGCGAAGCACGCGAGCAGCACACCTTGCCACCGGGTTATATTTTAGGCACCCAATTGTCGACCGAGAAGGAGCTCTTAAAATTCGCGAAGAAAGGACGCCGCGAATACAAAGGATCGCTACAGTGAGAAAGCACGCAAGGGTGACGAAACGTCCTTGGTAAAATATACTGGCAGAATATCTACGCATATAAATAAATGTATAAATACAAGAGCCGAAATTCCTATTGCAACAGATCGAAAATTCAGAAACGGTTCGTTTGGACGGAGTCCATTAGTTAATAAAAGTTGATCGCCACTTGCTCTAACTTCCTGAACTCAAATCTAATTCAACGGTGGACAAGTCATAATTTTTAATTCGTTCCTTTCTTGACGCACATTTAAATAATTTTTATGCCTGCGATCCTTGTCACGCATAAAATTACAAATTCAATCGTTCCCCAGATGATGCAACATTCTCTTGCAATACCTTCAAATGATGTCCTTATCTCATAACGCCTTTGATCCTCATCAAATCTATAGCTGTGTAACAGAAGAGTGTCCAAACCAAGAACAGAACTTTCTTGTTTCTTGTTTCACGGTGAATACAATGCATTCACTCAAAATGCCGGGATAGCGCAGTGGTAAGAGCGCTATGCACGCGGCTTGGATGTTGATGGTTCGAATCTCCGTGCGGCAATCGATTTAAAAAAAAAGTCGGTTGCAGCCGGTGATCGGTACCTCTCTCGGTATCCTTCAGTGTTGGGGCGAGGAGTCAGTAATAAGCCACACACTTCACACAGAGAGAGACAGTTCACACGGAGGAGGTAAGCACAAAGGGCCCAATATGGGTGGCCCAAGTGCGTGCGGCTTACGGCCCACTCCCCAACCACAGATTTTATCCTTAAAGCATTCACACAAGTGTATTTTTCCAGGATTACATCTCCTGACAAAAAAAAAACACTTCGCTTGTTCAAATGCCTCTGTGCCTTGCCAGTCTAAAGCATTCGTTTCCAATCTTCCACCATCCAATTTCTATGGACTTCTGCCTACTGAAGCCCTTTCAGCTTACCTACGTGAAGACCAGCAACATTTATAACATTTAAGAACTATCAACCAATAATTCAAATTAGCAGGATTGCTGGTATTCTTTGCAAATAATGACTTACATATTTCATAAGAAAATAAGTGTATTGATTTTATTGATATTTAGAAAGATTAGTATGCATACTTAAAGCTACGTCCTCCGTTCCAAAATAAGTGTCCACTCTCTAGAACGTAAATTTATTAATGAAATGCCTTTTAACAAATTTCTAAAATAAAATTAATTATTACGTGAAGTTCGAGCAATTGTAATTGCTTCCTCAAATTCACTGTTGATACGTTTAACGGCGATTTATTTTCAAAATTCATTAGTTAAATTAATTTTGTTTTTTATATCTCCGCGTGCGTTTGTTATTTTTAAAGGTTAACAATAAAGAGTGAAATCGCAGTGGGTGATATTTGTAAACAACATTTATAGCTATTAATATAACAAGAATATTATGCGATTTATAATATCCGAGGACGTTTGCTGGGTGACCCGAGAAAGTTAAAATCGCTATAATATTCCAGTTATATTCCAAGGTTTATGATGGCGATAGCAAAATAATCAACAATTCTGTTTGACAATAAAAAATAATAATGCTACCCCGTCCTGTATAACAACTAGCCTTTATTCCTACACCAGTACATATTAATGAGTATAGCTGCTTTCCATTCGACAAAAAGTACGGCACCCAACTGTGGTACCCTACTGGGGTAACACAACGTTTATCCCAACTGATTGTTTATTTATTTAGTATTACACAATATCTAATGAAAAACTAATAACAACTGTAAAGAACTAATAATGATTACTACAGCAACAACACCCAAGATCGGTTTTCAATAACAGTCGTTTACCAACTGTCCGCCGTCAGTTTAGCAGGCATCTATCTCCGTGTGATTTATCGAAAATCGTCACCGGTCGCCACACCAACCCTTCTGTACGGCACGAAATTGAAAAGAGCGCGAAGCTTAGAGCTGTACTTTTTCCAAATCCCATTTCCTGGCTGTACCTACCTAATGTTTGGTGTTTCACGTATTGTCCGATTGACGCATACGCTCAACGAAATATATTTGAAATTGACAACCTGTGGTGACAATTATATTTTCTCTGACAGCTACAAACTTCAAAGATTTAGGTTATGTTTGATTGGGAGAACGTGTTCCGTACAAGAAGGAACGGTACAGTTCGATTAACAAAACAAATGGGGTCTGCGAATCCAACTAAACAGATTAGCGCCCCAAATCTCATGTATTTCAAACTTGACAGGATGCATAATTCTATTCATTCTATTCAATGTGTATTAGTAATTCCACCATCACATTTGGGATCATGCAAGTACAATCACCATGATAACTCAAACTCTACCTCCAAAATAAGTAATCATAATCAATAAACGCTTTACACTGCCCAATCTTATATTTTTCATCTTTCCCAACGTTCTTTTAATTCTTGGTAATATTTTTTTGCAGTGGGTGGCGCAGGTAAAGAAAAAAGCCCCAGTAGGAGCTGAACAACACAGACTATAAACGTGTTGACTGCTAGAAAATTAAATCCTTATTTGTTAATTTATATTTGTTTAAGACGGAAGTACCAATGGAAGTACTTGCCGAAGATACGGCACCGACAAAACTACCAGAAACCCAAATTAAGCTCCACATACTGGCATTTATTCTGCTTTAAAATGTCTATTCAATGAAATTATTTACTTAATTTATATTGCAGATTTTATATGTCAAATTTTGTAACAGAAATTTTTAAGATACTAAGAAAAATTGCAAAGCTTGTTAAGTTGAAACAACAAACGCCGTATAATGCAATGAAATTGGGTGTATGATCCGAAATAATGTACAGAGTATTCCATTTAAGAAAACGTATGTTTGGTTCACCCTGGTGATATAAAACAACCTGTATATATCAAATGAATTTTAAAATGTTAAGTTGAAGACTGTCTACAATTTTCGTAAATAACTTTTTTTATATAATAACGGATATATCAAGCTTTGCCACACTAATGCGTCACCCTGTATATAAGCAAGTACATTACGTATACTTAACTCTACTTTTATTGTGCTTCACCTAATTTTAAAAAATTCATTTGGAAAAAAATTTAAGGTTAACCTCATATTCAACATGACACTTCGTGAACGTTCTTATTTATCCTTATTCACTAACATGGCATTTCGGGAACGTTCTTTAACAGCGCGGCCGAGGAAGATGGTGTATTGCATTCAATGTCATTAAAACGAGACCCCACGATAACAATAGAAAAATCCGCTGTTATCCTTTCTGTTATTCTGTGGTAAAAACGACACGCGTTATATTTTTGCGCCCGAAGATAGCATTTTAAAATTAAAATTTGACGAAATGTCACCAATTTTCTCAAATTAATACACAATTTTGAATTTTGTTCCATACTTTATCATCACGCTATTCACTATTAAAAGGTAATTTCACATATATTTTCGAGTCTTGGTGAAGAATGGGGTGTCCGCGTAGGTATTCTAAGGGGTCCGTTATTAAGAGGTGGTAATATTAAGAAAACCCCATGGTAAAATTCCGTGAAAACAAAATGTCCGTTATTTAGAGGTGTTCGCTATTCAGAGGTTTTACTGTAATTTAGTTAACCAAGACGCTGACGCTAAAATGTTATAGCAAGTTTTTAAGCGATTTCGATTTGTAGTATTAGTTGCATACGGAAAAGAAGTCCTATTTGTTTGAATTCTATTTGAAGTTTCTGTATGTATACAGATAAGTACACAGATATATCTAGGACGATAATTTTTAAAGACCGTTTCCGGCGTAATAAACCGGAAGACTTAATCGTGCCGTCGCTTATTGTTAGATAAGAAAGACGTTATCACAAAGGAATTTATTATCGATTATTTTAACGATAGCGATTAGAATCTCTATACCACAAGTTTGCCTTTGAAGTTCAAGCAGTAGTTACTGACGTGTAATGTGTAAATAACTTTTCTTCCAACACTAAAGCTGATACATCGTACAAGTCACGTATTATGAATTAAAGCTTTTAATAAACACTTTTACAATTAGTAAAGAACCCATAAAGATAACTTATCCATTCTCGGAATATCAAGAATAGCTCTTGACTAATAAAATCTGTTGTTACATTATTACAATAGCTACTACAATCTCCACCATTTCAGGATAGACCGACTACGTTTCTACTTGCTTGATTAATTACAGTATCGATCACAGCCTATTACGTTAACTCCCTCTTTCACCACAAAGACATTTAACAAGCTAAAAGAATCCTATAAGGGATTTAAGGTTTCATATTACCCGAGCAAATCCCTTTTGGGTTTTCATTTCTTATTTCATAGCAGAAACTTGGGGCGAAATTCAATTACTATGTCTTGGGCGCAAATTCAATCTAAGGCGACGCCCTACTTGTCAAACCCCGTGGAAGTTCGGTTCACTATTGAGAGGGACAAAAAGCTTGAGTAAGGTGAATTGATTCCCCCAAAGAGAAATACGTGACGGTCTTTCGTGGGTTTATTACACACATTGACAAAGAACCTAAATAACGTCATTGCTAATCAGCAAAATCAGACAATTGATATAATTTAATTGCAAATTATAACGCTCCAGTGATATTAGATTAGTTAATAGCTGCCCGACGGAGATTATGAATCATAAAGTATACATTATATCCATACATACCCAGATAGCATAAAATACAAAACTCATATTTATAATTTTATTACCTAAACAACTTAGGCCAGACGGTTATGAATAATAGTATGAAAATGTATTCAAAATATGACAATTAAAATGCTGAGAAATAGATTTTAATATGGAAAATGATGTTTCTCATTTTTAGAGAAAGTAATTCGGTTAATTTTTTATTGTAAATACTTTCTATACAACTATTCAAACAATAAGCCCAAAAAGATAAAAAATAGTATAAGAACTGCTTGTTTTTCAATCTTCAGCAAACTCGGAAATAAAAGTCGTTTGCTAATATTTGGTGCACTTTATCTTATTAAATATTTTGTATCAAATTTTTAAATATTTTTTGACATTAACTTTCCTGTCAAGTCTTTTCCTTATAATAACAAATCCAATTGTAAGAAATGGATTAACGCTCATATTAAAAATTCTAGTACAAATTTAAAGAAATTATTTTATCTTAAAAATAGACAACCTGACATGGAAGTTCTTCATAGGGAAGAAAAAAGAAACATGTTGACTTAATATACAATTCAAAAACGGTATATTATCAAAATAAAATAACGAATTCCGCTAACCCATGTAAGGAGGCTTGGTGTGTGATAGAAACTTTATCTGGTAAAACACGGAATTTTAACAATATTGATTTAATAGATAATAATGAATTTATTAGTAACCCAGATATGGTTCTTCATCCTTTTAATATGTCTTTGACACTCCTAAAAATGTTGTTTCAAAATTCTCAGTTTTAGATCAATCTAACATCAATAATACAATATGCAATATTGTTTTCTTATTCCCAATTGACCCGAATGAGGTTATGTCTATTCTAACAAAAAGTTTGAAATCTAACTGGTCATCAGGATTTGATAAGATACCTGCAATTTTATTGAAAAGAGTGGCAAATGGTATTGCTCGTCCACTTCAGCATTTAATAAATCTATTTACTAACGCTGTATTTCCAGACAGTTTGAAATTAAGTAAAATAATCCCCATATATAATCGTGGTGATTGTCAGGATGTGAAGAATTATCGCACGGTGGCTCTTTCTTCTGTTTTCAAAAGT
This sequence comes from Osmoderma eremita, assembly GCA_031763485.1. Lineage (NCBI taxonomy): Eukaryota > Metazoa > Arthropoda > Insecta > Coleoptera > Scarabaeidae > Osmoderma > Osmoderma eremita. The sequence continues at coordinate 28,596 of JARFOC010032542.1, forward strand.
TGTTGAGTATGATTTTCCGCTCCGTTTATTAAATTATTTAAATAACTTCAACATCATGACTTGTAATC
>JARFOC010032603.1:0-28608 GCA_031763485.1 Osmoderma eremita
TGATTACATTTTCCTGAAAAAATCATTTCAAAATTCCTATTGTACAAGAAGTTACAGTTTTTGATCGCAAACATGCTCACTGTGCGCCGTTGCGTAAATGAATGTTTCGTAGAAATATCTGTTTGTAATTCAAAGTCTGTTTTTCTATTACGGACTCGTCACATCACTATAGATCGTCTCAACCTCCGAATGCAGTGCAGAGCTTATGAGAATTGAATACAACGGTTGCCAAATCGTCCGGTTCCATTATGACAGTTAAAATGCATATTTTGAGGAAAATCGTAAAATATATAAAAAAACCTATTTGTTTTTTTCAAGAATCAGTGAAAAAGCCCATAATTTCATTTATTATTATTCGACATTAACGTAATTTACATTTCGAACATTTATTTAGGAATTAGGGGTATTATACAATTTATTAAATTTAAAGTAAAATATATAATCCTTTAACAAATAATAGTTTCCACTTTTATAACAATAACTCACTCAACTGTCAACCGACCATCTACACATATATCAACCACGGAACACTAGACGATTCAACAACTCGTGGGAATTGCTAAAATTTATCTTGAAAATCAGTGCCCTGTTCGCGGAATGTCCCGTGCGCTGCCACCAATTTTTGGCCTCTACGACCGGCCACGGCCATCCTGCAGGGTTCACAATCCGCCGTCTAACAAATAAGTTAGAAACAACGTTGGTAGAATAAACATCGCGTCTCCATCATCGAAACGCAAGATCAATTGATAATATTGCTTCCGTCCGGGAGAATTTGCGTGAGAGCCAAAGACAGCTCATTCCACGTGGTGCGTAAAAATTTGCCATTTTTCCGATCTGAACTTGATAGATTATCCGTTGGGATTTGGGTCTTCATTCGTATAAGGTGCAATTGACCCAAAAACTGAAGCGCAAAACCCATAGAACACGCCTCGTATTCACTGACTGCGTTCTAAAACAGTTCAAGCTGATCCTGCTTTTGGGCGAATAATCATTTTTAGTGACGGGGCTCATTTCTGGTTGAGTGGCTGCGTTAACAAATAATATAGCTGGATTTGGAGCGAACAAAACCCACCCGAGATTCACACAGTTCCAGTCACAGTTTAGTCTGAATTTTGGTTCAGCGGAATCATTGGGCATATTCATTGAATATTTTTACGACTATGCGGAGGGAATCGCACTCACGGTCAACAGCAATCTCTATCGAGCGATGATAATCAATTTACTTTGGCACAGATTGGATTATATGGATCTCACACACATATGGTTTCAACATGATGGCGCTATATACTATATTGCACGCGTTACACTGAATTTATTGGTTGAGAAGTTCAAATGCTTCGTTATATCGGAATGTGATGACATCAACTGGCCACCCAGATTCTGTGATTTAACGTCATTAGATTTTCTTGTGGCTATGTGAAAACTCTGGTATATGCCGATAAACCACATATTTATTGGTGAAATTGGGCCATAAAAGTGGCTCCGAGAATATCTCCAGAATTCAAACCACCCAGCAGAGCCGCGATATATAATGTTTCAATATACTTCAAAATAAAAAATAAAACCAAATGTGTCGCGATGCTTTAAAGCAATTAAACAATCTAAGAGTTGTCCATAGCTGCAGCCATTGCATAAAATGTGCTAAAATGCACGTCACACAAATTAGCAATTTTATAATTGTTACACATCATAAACACACGTGACTTAACTAAAACGTTTGTTCTCCTTCTTGGACAATTAAACATATATTCATAGAGTGTTTCTAACCTAGGAACATTAAAATTAATTTTACTCAATAACCACGTACAGTCAATATTGTTATTTAACAATCTAAACAAAAACTCTACACTTAACATATTACGCCTTTTACATAATGAAACAAAGTCTAGCGTAGCTAACATATTATAATCAAATCCCCTTTCAGGATAAAATCCATCAATTTTGAATAGTATGTACTTTAAAAACCGCCTTTCCACCGATTCAATGTTATTCATATGAACTTGGTAATTTGGAAAACACACCAAGGATGCGTATTCCAGTTTTTATCTAATATGACTGTAATAAAACAGTGTTAGGCATTTGATGTGAAAATCACGACAGCTCCTACAAATGAAACCATAAGTCCGGTAAGCTTTCGCAATTGTTGTAACTTACTAAGGATGGATATTGTACAAAATAAAGCTCCACGGTTGTGCGTTGGCGCAATGGAATCCACACCCATTGCCGCCCTTCAGATAGAAGCCCAGGAATCCCCGTTCTATCTGCGTAGAAAGTTTTTGGTTGTGAAATATATTTACAAATAAAATTCCAAATGTTTGCCGTTATTGCTTAATAAAATAAGTACATTATCTATTCAAGATCCAACCAATGCATATTGGATTAAAAAGACTTGCGGCTTTTAGCTATTGCTTTCAGATTTACAGCCAAGTTTCAGTATATACACGCCATCCATACTCAATTTATCGCTGTTTGAATATTATGATCCTATTAGCTTCATTTTCCCTAAATATATTGGCCGATTCAACTATGACCAATAAATGTTCCTTTCAATTGTAGATACGTTAAAAAACGCCTTGCTAATGTATACGGATGGATCTAAAAGTGAGAAGGGGTGCGGGTGCGCATAGTACACCCATCATGACAGGAAGAATGTTAAAATGGAGTTCCAATTGGATTCGGACCCTAGCATCTTTACTGCAGAGACAGTTGCTATCTCGGAGGGACTCAAATATCGCTTAACGACATCTCATCACCATATAGTAATCATCACCGACTCGATGAGCGTATTAAGAACATTACAAGAGCACAGGCAGCCCTACAATCTGCACCCCGTCATTAGAGACATTTTCAATGCTTTAAATAATTTTTAAAAAACATTCAGTCCGCGTGGAATTTTATTGGGTTAAAAGCCATTCAGGAATGCAACCAAACGACATAGTCGATCAACTGGGTAAAGGAAGTTGCACTTCTGAACGTGTCTCTCTACTAGTACTTTGTGAGACAGAGGATGTGAATATTGCTAAGAAAATCATATTGGCACAGGAGTGGGACCCTTATTAGGTACTCTAAATGGTTGACGCACTACGCCTATATAACCAAAGCCAACTCGTGATACTCAGTCCACAGCCTTCCTTGATTCTATCGCACCACTATTGCACACTTAAAATTTGGTTATGGCAGGTATCCGGCCCTGCTATTTAAAATTTATATTATTGAGGCACCATGTATATGCGACGAAGAAAATGCGTGTTTGAACCACATATTTCTCGCTTGTCTCACACACAGTAACAGTATCAGTCATTTATATAATTTCAGAGTCCATTCCGCTCCCCACAAATATTGTATGTCTTTTGAGCCTTAATAAGAAAAATATATGCGACAGCCTTATTAATTTTGTAAAAAAAACTTTAAATATAAAAACCCGTCTGTATATTCCCCTGTGACTTTCTCTATAGTTAACTCACCTACCGTTGGCCTTGTTTACTGAAGGCGCATGGGCTATGATCCCGACGGCCATCTAACTTGTACGTAAAATCTACATAGTTCTTGCGCCTCGTACATGACACAGTTTTACTCATCTTGTTGAGTTGCAAGTGATTGTATGTATACCAACCATTAACTGCTGATACATCTTTTTGCAGTTTAATATAGCCTTCAATCGATCTTATTTCTCAAAATATCTTGATATCATCAGCAAAGTGCTCTCTATTAATAATGTTGGCGATATCATTTATACATTGTAAAAATAAAATTGGACCAAGATAGATTCTTGTTGCAATCTAGAAGTCGGACTAAATGTTTCAGGTCTCACATGACAGTATTCAACAAATAATTTTCTCCCAATTAAAGACGATCTAAGCAGCGCTAACAAAGAAAGTGAAAACTCAATAACCGGCAATTTCCAAAGTAGCACATAGTGGTCAACTTGGTCCAACGCTTTCTGAAAATCAGTGTAAACTGTGTCAACTTGGCTCTGTCTGTCAAAGGCTTCCGATACAAATTGAGTAAAGCAACCTAAGTTCGTAAATTGTAACGGTACTATTACGATAAATTTAAACATGTCATTTAGTCAAAATAGAAACTTAATTTTATTTCTATTAACTTCGAATATGGTTTATATGACCTGAGTACTCTATCTACACCTAGCTCCTCAGCTTCTCAAGTCGTGCAGTTCTGGAGTAAAGTAAATTATGTACCATATGAGAATGTGTTAACAACACGTTTATTATTTAATAAGGGCCCAGAAAAAAACAAGAAAAAAACAACAATAGATAAAAAAATAATTTGGGGCCCCTTAATATGAATATGAATAAAAATGAAATGCGTAATGAAACAATGGGCATAAATGCCTTGTAGGGTTTGTGAACTTAGCTCTTCGGGTTCCAAACTGCTGATTCGCCGCCGGTACCAAATTAGACAGGCAGTTGGGGTTTTGATACAGCCAACCCGCCTTGATTGCTTCCTGGTCTTCGATCTCTTTATTTCGCCGACTCGCGAACAAGTTTTATGGATTAATGATTTATCTCTGGTATCGGGGTCGACGACGACTTTAAATTTAGTAACAGTCAAGTAATGTCGCCTGACTTACTTTTATTTAATTAATTTGAGGTAATGTCAAAAATGACATCTCGCCTCCTAAGATTCGACGCAGCTTCACAGGTCGTGTCTTCTTGATGTATCCTTCCCCGCTTCTCTCTCTTCCACCGTTTCTTCTCCACTTTATCATCTGTCGACACAACTCCTTTTTACAAATGTAACAATACCAACTTAAACATTTCCAAAACTGCACAGACATTAAGATTTCTATCGTATTTAAATTTGTTAAATAAAAATCTTTTAATCGTACCGTTCCATTACAAACTGTAGAACGTTTGGCCATAAATCCACGTTGACTGGGTGAAATAAAGATTTTAACTGCATTGTAAATATGGTCGCAAATATTCAATTTCAAAGATCAAGCGCTGAAAATTAAAAAAAGAAACCTTTTATATACAAGATATTGTATTGTTGTAGATATCCCGATGGCTCTGTCAAACTCAGAAATCCTCACATCGAACTCATGGATCAGGACATCTTATACCACCTAGCGTTAGGTAGCGGTTCTCATGATTTGGTCGAGATGTTCGGGGACGTAAAAGTAAGTAAAGAATATTGTTTGTTTAAGTTCCTAAATACAGAAGCGTTGCGTGTTTAGGAAGGTATAATGCAATTGGTATTTGAAAATAATGCAAAATTCGAGAGGGGGCCATTTATTTTATAGAACTAATCCCTAAAACCGGGGGGAGGAGATGCCATTTAATAATTAATGAGCAATCTCAATCCATATTGCACTTATATATTCACCCGCCGGCCGCCCGTGCCACATTGCCTGCTATTATATCCGATGAATCATAGGTATAAATACAATGCGCGCATTCCACACATATCCATGTGATCTGTTCAGGCACGCGCCCATCCTACAAGTTGATCTGATAGCAGTAAGTAAAGTTTAATGGGTTTTTAGGTGCGATCTTATCAAGAGGCTATAATTGAAAGGATTAGTGCTGACGTCAAAAAATGGCAACTCTGTGAAACTTTTTCCAAACAATACAAACCATACAGCCTCGCATTCTGCTAACGTTGTTCGGCTTCCTTTAAAAATGCTTTATTTCTAAATTTGTGTTCAGCTTGTATGGTATCGTGTATCTTTTTTGCCCTGTATTCTATCTTATTAAGAAATCGGTGATGTGCTTTGCTTGTAATCACAACAGTGAGCAGAGGAAGTGCAAGTATTTTCCAAAGAACTCTGAGCGAAAGAATTAAATTGATTAATGCTGTATTGTATACACACGATGCGATAAATAATAATATTGAATGACAGCCATCTGTGCCAACCAGTGGTCACTAATTTGTAGCTGTCTCTTATAAGATAAATACCAGAACGTTGAACCACCACACAAGAGAAAGAAAAGTTATATAGGCAAATACGTACAGGCATTAACTTATACGAGGGATGCCTTTTATATTTAGGGAATAGGCGTTCCAAGTGCTGCCACCAGACAACTGACGCCTGTATAGTAAACTTCGGCCTTTTTGACAGTATACTTACTCAGAACATTTTGACGTACAGGCGATATTTGTGTTACTTACAGTGGCTTAAAAAATCATCTGGGCCAAAAACTGGAATTAACTCGTGAAGATTTTCGTGTCATTATTTTTGACAATTTTCGACGTGGATTATCTCAACAACAGCGCACCGATAAACTTAATTCGGCATTTGGTGATGAAGCACCATCAAAAACTAGTGATACCGGTGGTACGCCGAATTCAATCGTGGCCGTGCTTCACTCACTGACGAATTTCGTGAAGGCTGTCCAAAATCAGTTGTTATTCCGAAAAACATTGATGCTGTGCGTGAACTCATATTGCAAGATCGGCATGTGACGTATCGTGAGATTGACCAGCATACATTCAATATTGCATCAACATTTGGCCGTCAAAAAAAATTGTTCGCGTTGGATTCCACATAATTTGACAATCGGTCAAAAGAGGCTCGTGTGGATTGGTCGAACGAAATGCTTCAAAAATATGATTACGGTACTTCAAAACATCTCTATGACATCGTAACAGGTGACGGATCATGGATCTATGCCTATGAGCCCTAAAGTAAACAGCAATCGACTGTATGGGTCTTTCAAGATGAGCCACATCCAACAAAAGTTGTTCGCGCACGAAGCACTTCGTAGCAAATTGTCGCCTGTTTTTTCGGAAAAACCGGACATGTGGCAACTGTACCCTTGCTGCAACGTCGGATGGTGAATTCTGAATAGTACGCAACCATTTGTTTGCCAAAAATATTCGGAAAAAATATGGAAAACCAACCGCCAAAGATGGATCTTTCTCCACCAGGACAATGCGAGCTCTCACACATCAGCTCAAACGACAGAGTTTTTGGTAACTGAAAAAGTTGAATTGATGAGTCATCCGCGGTACAGCCCTGATTTGGAACCCAATGACTTCTTTTTGTTTCCGCATATCAAACAAAAGTTACGTGGTCAATGTTTTTCGACGACTGAAGAAGCGGTTGATGGTTTCAGAATGCATATTTTGGAGGAACCTCAATCGGAATGGAAAAAGTGCTTCGGAAACTGGTTCAAGCGCATGCAAAGTGAATTGATCTTCATAGAGAATATTTTGAAAAACAAAGCCATATACTATGATTAACTTTCTGTTCTCTATTCCCGAAATATAAACGGCATCTCTCGTATTGTGTTACGATTACAAATAGTAGGATAATGTTTTGTTATGAAATGGCTAAGTAAAAGGAGATGTACCAAGAAATCAAACAGCTTTATCAAAAAGCTTTAAAATCTTCTATTTCTTGTTCTGATAGATTCCTATCAGTTGCTCAGTATTCCTTGCTTGGATACATTTCTTCTATGGTTTGTATTGTATTCAACTAGGCATAGGGGCATTCCACGGACATGTTTTATTAATGACTGATATATTATGTTATGCAAATATTGCCTTATGGTGACTTAATGCCCTTTTAGTCATGTACAGTGTGTACTTGCATTTAATTTAATCATATTTTACGTGTAGCACAATTATATTGTTAGAAAACCAGAAAACCAGGAAACCAGGAACTAAGCAATGAATTTCAAAGGAATGGTAATTATGTTTGAAGTAATTTGTTTTGTTTGGAAAAAAAAATCATGACGCGTTGCCATGCCAACTGAGTTTTGTGAGGACAATTGGGGTCAATTTTCACATATCGGCCGACTCAATAGTTAAGATAACATCAGCAACACTTGTAATTTTAAGGTGGAATACTGTTTTTTTTAATCTAAATCGTAAAGTATACTCTTACATAATATTTGATATGACGTTTTTGTATAATCTTTTCATATCATTTTTTATGTACCTATACACGATTTTGTAATTGCAATTTCTGTAATTTTGCAATTTAGAAATCAAAATTTTATTAGATTTTATTGCATTTTGCTATTCCAATAATTTCATAACTTATAATTTGTAATGTAACACGCGATTTTTGTTTGATGTTACGAAATTACGTTTCAGTAATTTTTTTTTTGGTAACAGATTTTTAACGTATATATTATATTTACATACCGGTACATTATATCGTTATCATAGGATAAATTTTAATGTGTAGGCCAAAAATGTAAATCCTGCTAGTTATCGTTAATACCTAAAATTATTATCGCTGTTAGAAAAGAAACGGTCTTTTTTTTGAATAATTTATAGTAAAAAAAGGAGTTTATTGGCTTTGAAGATACATTGTAATGATAAATTGTAATAGTATGTAATTATTACACACAAAAATAAGTTTTGCGTCAAACAGATTAAACCGTTAGTTTCTTATTAACCATCACAATTAATTAAAACGCTTGAACAGCATGCAACCTTACATGTTACGAGATAATCCATACTTAAAAACGGATTTACGTGTTTAGTAAAGAATACCCTTTGCGCGCTTCAAAATATTGAATATTAGAGGAATATTTAAAAATAACGAATTTTTATTTGATTTTATTGTGTTAATCAAAATGTACCTTCCATTATGTAGTTTACCTGCTCCGAAATTTGCATTTTTCACTTTAAATAACTGACCCTATAAATTGATACGACGTTTCAGGTTTTTGAATACATAAATCAGTATATAATCAGTTATATCACAATAGCATAGAAAATAATCGATTATACTTCCGAATCACGAGACGTATTTTGCGGTGTTTTAAGAATATACGTTGAGTGATACGTTAAGTGAACGGTGTTAAGATGATGTTTGTTGCTTAGCTTTAGGTATGGTTTGAGAGACTCACTTAAAGAATGACCAGTAATTTGAATAACTTCGTAAGTTGGTTCCAGATTTTGTCAAATTGCTTACAGCGGAAGAACGATTACAATGATTTGTTACTTTTACCTCCTTGATATCAATCCCATTACTCTGCACGCCTAGACGTGTCTACTTACTGAGTTGGTTAATACTCATTGAACAATTTTTGTACCAAATTCTTGTCTTCTTCCAATCCTGATTTGAAGTTGAGAACACTCTATTCGTTTTGATATTTGGTGTTCTTTTGCTTAACATCTTCTGTAGTAGACGCACTGGACACTTGTCTTGGCATTCTTTGTTCGATGTTTACCTTTTAGATGTAGCGGTATGTTTTTCTCCGCCCTGTGTAGTTTTGGAGAATATAGTGTTGTATTCAATACCGCCTGTAAGTTCACCATAAAAATTGACTTCTTTCTTGAAAAATTCTACTAGGCAGAAGGTTGCTTTGTTGCCACGTCACGCGAGCTCGACGACACAAGTCTGGGAGAACTTTTTTGTAAGCCGTCCGGTGAGTGTTCGTCATAGTTTTCCACAATTTTGCTGATCTCTTCAGCTGTCAGAACTGCAGACCTGGATTTTCTTTTCTCTGGAAGCGCTTGTAGTTCTCTTCTTTTGGCCACACGTAACTTTCTGGCATCCTCAAAAACCATGTATTTGAATGGGTCTATCTTCCCATTATAATCTTCAAGTACTTTTTCTGGAGAAGTTTTGCGGAAATATTCCAAATCGTCTTTACAACTCCCTCCTTATAAACCGTGTCATCAGCTCGCTTCATGTTGAAAGCCCAGTCTTTAAGAATACCTGCCAAGTGTTCGTTCTAAGTCTGCTCAAGAAATTCCTATTTTCGCTCTTCAAAAAATGTCAAAAATTGCTTTCAAATGTATTTGTGCGTTTTCACCGTGTTCGCAAGCGTTAGAGATTTAATTGCTTCACTTATTTCTAAACCTGAAGCTTTTCTTCGCGATTTTAATTGACATTTGTTAATAAATACAAAACTTTACTAACTTTTTTGATAAGTTTACCAATCATCTCAGATGTTTTTCCTATGTGTGTAAAAGAGGTATAATTTATAGATTCTTTATTTGAAATTTTAGGGTAAATTAATGATAGAGTCTGAGCCTTCTGTTTTTTTAGATAGAATATTATTAATTAAATTTACTGTATACTGTATAGTATTAAGATTATTTTCGTTTGCCCGAGTGGTATTCGATACGATTATATAATGAATAGACCGATAATAATTTTTATACTTATCATTCTTTTTTTTAAATTTTGATTGATGTTTGTTAATAAATACAAAACTTTGTTATGACAATTATTAAATCATGGCTCTAGATTTAAATTATTATTCATTATTTTTGCTTGGTTACACCCACCGAATGATTAAACCACGTCGTCAAGGGTATATCCGCTTATGGTAACATGATAACTATGTAAGATTTGTGATTGCTATTGACCAAAATTATGATGAATTATATAATCTTCATTAATTCACTGACGTTGTCTGGTAATCTTGTTACGTGAATCGTCTATGTTGTGCGGTAGAATTTTAATAATTCAATCTTAAATGCGGAAATATTAAATCGTTTAAATCAGAGGGCCTTGATGGAAATATAGGTTGTTATTAATCTTTGTCAATCTCTACAATCATTTATAAAATAATACCATTTAATTCATTTGTTTGGTAATTGATCCCTTTGGAGTTTAAAATTTTATTCGTTGAGGAATTTATTGTAAACGAATTGTTGGGGAATTAAACTCATTAATTTTTGCTTTATTATTTTATTATGATTTTATTACTCAGATAAAATAAAATATGGTTATTTTTTTCTTTTACTTGGAATTAAATATATAGCCTAGTTGTAAAATTAAAATTAAAATGTAATAAAATAAAATAAAGCTAAGTATATACAGGGCGGGTAAGAAAAAAATAAAATACGGTAAAATAAAACAAAATTGAATGGAATATATAAGTATAGGAAGGGTTATTATAAAAAACAAATAAAAGTGATATACAGGGAGAACGAAAGGAAATAAAATAAATTATAATAAAACATATATAGGGTAAATATAATAAATTACATACGAGGTGGACAACTTAAAATAAAATAGCGTAATATTAAATATATGGATAAACCCATATAAAATAAAGCAAAATAGTATATGTACAGGATGGAAAGAATAAAATAAAATTTTAAACAAATTAAAAAGGGCCCCATATTCTTTGTTAATTTTTTTAATTTTCGTAATATTTTTTTTTCCAATTTTTTCATTTTATTTCAAAATATAATATTCGGTTATACGGTTTGACGATGCCAATCCACGTATTCTTTTAAATACTTTTAGTTTGCTTCATAAAATTCGCTCGTGAATTAAATAGAATTAAGTTCGATTGCCGAATGATTCAAATGCGAACGAATTAAATTTCTTGATACGGGATCTGGCAACTTCCTTAATATTAAAGATACAGAATCGGTTAAATGGACTAAGGTTCTCACAAAATAGAGTAATAGTTGATGCTAGTGTCACATTTGTTATCCAGTGCAAGGTTTGTAAGATATAATTTTTCTTGAATATCTTCTAACTTCCAAAAACATCAGTTGAAAGTTTCTGAACTTGGCTGGGGAACGTCCCATGGATGATAATTAAATCATTGGGACGTTAGAATACAGGTCGGTGTTCAATACATCTGAAATAATGCCGCGTATATTGAAACGCGAGGTAGGGCCCATCAAATACATGGACACGTGCCATGTTACATAAGGGAACTCAATCGATATACATTGAAGCCAGTTCTGGCATGGACATATGTATGTGAAACAAATCTATTAATCTGTTTTGGTTTTTTAAAATAATATTCTAGACATTTTGTAAATTCAAAATAAATGAAGATGATTGTTAGGGTTCTACTAGTTTGCAGAACGATTTGCCGGTCAGGGAACACATAAGAGGCAATTGGTTGCTTAAAAACTAGTTTATTGTAAAACTAAATAGTTATTCAGACAGAACAAGTATAAATGTAAAAGTAAAATGTGTTTATTTCATAATTAATCGTAATTCATATTTATGTCTTTCAGTAGGACATTGTTACGTTTATGTGTACATTTGATGTATATGTCAGTACACACGCTGTGGGGCTGTTGGACCTGATATCCGAAGTTGGCTGGGCGCAGCCGTCTTTTGCCTATGAGCGAAAGCATGGCCACGGGATACCTTTCTAACTTGTCTTCTTACCCAGCCCCTTATATATGCGCTCGTTTCTGGCATCGCGGTTGGTGCACTGCTGCGCTAGCAGGTAGGCAGCAAGCGGGCGCGCGGTTCGGCAGGCGGTTGCAGCCCGTCAACTGTCGTCGATACGAACGGGTCTCCAGCCGACGACCGTTGCTGTCTGTCTGTTTAGGGGTGTACAAAACAGTCCTTAATACAACAGTAACAGTCCCTAATAATCTTCATCTCGCGTTGTTCTAATTAACAACTACAATTCTTTGATATTATAGTTTGTCTGTATGGGTGGTACCCCGAAACGGATGCATGACTTCGCCCACTTCATAATGCAGGAGATCGGCCATAAACTGCCAACTGGGACTTGTCTTTCGGACATAAGCCAGTATTCTTACAGATATAGCATGTACAAAATTGGACCAGTCCTTTCCGTTAGTGTAAGTAACGATCTATTTTCAAAATTCTTATTGGTACACTTCCAAAATGGTTGTTCAAAAAAATAAAAGTTGATATCTTGCAGCACGGCATGGGAGTGCCCTCTATTAGCATTTTACTACATGAAATGATCAAATTGATGTACCATGCTAAAGTCAAGGATCCAGTCTTCTTCCGGATAGGCACTTGTGGAGGTATTGGAGTTGAAAGTGGGACCGTAGTCATCTCCGAGGATGCTGTAGATAGTTTAGAAAGAAATTATTACGAAGTGGTGAGAATAAAATTCCTAAATGCGCTAACCACGGTAAAATGTTTGTACCAAATAGAGATTTTTTTCTTTTTTTTTCAAAAAATATATTTCATGGCGAATAATTTATGTTTTTTTTACAAACTAAATTGCATATGTATGTGTATGTAACATACATATATGTAACATATATACATTTTGGTTTAGAAAAAGAAAGAAGGAGACAAAATCCCAAAAATTTGGTACGAATATTTTGTTGTCATGATATATTTTTGAACCAAATTTGTAACTGTGGTAACTCTTATACAACCGTGTGTTCTTTATCTTGTGCAGCCAATATTGGGGAAACTTGTCAGAAGACCTGCTAAATTAGACAAAAAGATCGTCAGGGAATTGAAATCCATAGCAAGCCCAGAGGATCCTTACGAAACTGTTATTGGGAAAACTATGTGCACATCTGATTTTTACGAAGGTAAATTCCCACTCTTGTTACCTGAAAAGTTATTCTAACATTTTGACTTTTCTTTGTAAAATAGAGCAAGGAAGATTAGACGGTGCATTCTGCGAGTATACAGAACAGGACAAGTTGGAATATCTAAACAAGTTGCGCAAATCGGGTGTCGTCAATATCGAGATGGAATCTGTTCCTTTCGCGGCCTTAACCCATCATGCCGGCATCAAAGCGGCCATCGTTTGTGTCGCTATCTTAGATAGACTTAAGGGAGACCAAGTAAGTCACTTTTTTAATTATCACATCAATAAATAGTTAGTCATTCAAAGATTAGGGTCTAAATCCAGTTTTTATATTTTTTGAATGGCAAAAGTTTAAACTATGCTACATTAGTAATTAAAAAATGTACTAACAATAATTTGGCAAGAAAATGTTTTGATTTGTGCAGATACAGGTACGAGTTAACAAAAGTACAAAATAGCACACATAATTATGCCCTCATATATCACAATAAAGATTTAAACGAATTTATGTTAGTTAAATTAATTGAAACTCAGAGTTTTAATAAAAAAAGTCACCTTAACCTACCTTCTCAAAATGATCTATATTTTACTAATAATTTATTAAACATAATCTCCATTTTCCACAGAAAAAAATTATTCTAAACATTCTGAACATTCTACACACTAGTAAAGATAGCAAGGACTGTGGGGCTGCACAATAAACACACTGTTCGGATTACTCCTCCCGCACAAAGTATTAATTAATTCGGGACGACACATGTTTCGGGAATACGTGGATTCCCATTATCAAGTCGGATACCGAATGGCTGCGGAGATCGCTTAAACTAGAAACATGTACCACTTTCTCCTCTCCCTTCACCCTCTTCACCTACCCTAAAAAACACATGCACCATTTTTCCCACTCCGCCCTGAATGGGAGAATTCTAAGAAAGGACCGCATGCCGTCTCAAGAGGACGTTTTTAACCGCTCATAATAAATCAATTAGCGCTGAGAAAGATAGAGGTGCTTCCTCGCGATTTAGGAGGTTTCTGTTCTTTTTAATATAAATCGATTCATAAGCATCTTTGTGGTATTTGCGGTTTTTTACAAAACTATTAACAAAGGGGAAAAATGACCCAATAACAATAAAAAATAAACTATCTGGTTTCTGTTCGATTAAAGGTTGTTAATTGAAACTAAATAGTTTCGTAGACTGCTCAAGTTTTTCAGGTAAGGCATTAAAATTGATGGAAAAATACACTAAAAGTACCAATGGTAAATGCTTTCATATTTCTTTTTGAATAAAAACGTAAATAAAAAACAATGGAAATTATCCAACTTTCTTTGTTATTTGACCGACCTTATATCCCCTTCTAAGATGGCCGTTATGAGTATATTTATGTTGGAAAAGGTATATACATGCTTTTATTTTGTTGATTTCAGGTTTCAACACCAAAAGAGGTCCTCAACGAGTTTCAGGTTCGGCCTCAGAAGTTAGTGGCACGTTATATAACACGCTACCTGCAGAATAAGGGCAGAATTTCGTTCGATGGCCACGGATCCATGGCTGTCAAAAGCCCCAGACGGTTCAAATTGGTGCAACAAGAATCTGAAACTTTCGAATAAGAGAACACCATTGCACAGCACAAAAAAAAAGAAATAGAAACTGGAAACATAAGCTTAAGAATTGCAAACGCATTTACACGTAACAAAATATTTATATGATATTTAAGAATTAAGTATTATAAATTATCATAACTGAATGATAGTATTTGTTGAAGTAAGAGTGATGCGAACCTATGGCCACAATTTTTTTTGTTGAAGTGGAGCATGTTTTCTAAAATAATGAATTTTTTAAATTTATTGATGGATTTTTTTAACAAAAAAATGGAAAACACATTTCAATTTTTTTGCTGTAACGATTTTCACGACTTATAAAACTACGTACTTTGAATGAGTTATTTTGTTTTAATTTTTTTATTTATAATTACAAATCATAATTACGGAATATAGGTTGCATGGCTTATATAACTGAATAAAAATATTTTATTCAGTTGACATTCTAATGGTTAACATATATACTTAATAAAAATAGAAGTTGTTTTGCATTTAATTTTTTTTATTCATTCCATTAAGAGATTGGTTTGAATGTGTTGTACTAATTTTGGACTAGACTGTATATAATTTATAAAATAATGCAATGATGAGTATATTATTATTATTTTTATATCAAATTTATTATTATTATGGAGAATTTTTGTAGTTGCATGTTTAGCACTCTATTTATGTTGGCAAAAATGTACGAAAATAGGGAGTTTTGACGGCAATACAAAATGCGTAAATAGTTGTTTGTATTTTAGCCTCGTAAACGTACTCCTTACATTTTACAGTGAAATACATACGCTTGAATTGTCGTACATTTTATACATATCAAGTTCAAATTAAAACGTTTTAAATTTTTGGTTATGCTTCCCAAGTTACAGTTAACTGTGGTATTATTGAAATAAATAAAATGGGCACTAAATTGAATTAGAAAAAAAAATTGATAATAGAATATGGTGAAATGTGATTCTTCCGGGTGTTATTCGCGTGGGTAGCTGGTTCTCCGAAGAAGTTGTAATAGCTCGACGTTTCGATGAAGTATCTTTCATCTTCTTCTAGAGCGAGTCGAATTGAATATAGTTCGTGACAGGTGTGACACGTCTGTCATGAGGTGACAGGAGTGTGCTATGGTTGAGTACTGCTGTTTTTGGATGTTCTGGTGATAAAAAGGGAAGACGGAACCTTGAGGCACACAGTATACACCAAACCCACCAACGCAAGCCCTAACACAAAATGGCTACAGCTCTGCCCTAATGAATAAATCGATATACAAGCGGCTGAGGGCTAAATCGGAAGACGGAAATATAGCAAAAACAAAAGCATTTCTGCTTTATATAAAGGGCACAACAGATCGTATTGGTAGAATACTCGATAAACACCGTACAAAAAGCTTGGTACCCTACGGAACTATAAAGACAAAATACCGTTAGAAGATCAAATTGTTTACGAAATTCCCTGTTGATACTGTGCTCAATCATACGTAGGCCAGACGCAGAACATAAATTGAGGGGGGGGGGGCAGAAAAGAGAAGCCACTTCGGCGTTAGTGTAATGCATCGTAGCGACAGGGCAGAACATAAATTTTAGCAACACAAAATCACTCGCTAAAAGCGGCCACCTACAAGGAAGGATTATGACGGAAGCTGTAGGGATCGAAAAACGTCCGAATAAGATGACGAACAGCGCCTTCCATCAACTTAACGGCCGCTCATAGAGATGACGGCGCGCAAGTCGCCAACCAATCCAACCAACCAGGAGGACGCAGAAATAAACAGTCTAGTGTCAATTTGACACCCGTCACCCGTTATCGAATCGTTATCGATTAACACACGCTCCAGAAGAAGATGCCGGAGATAGCATCTGTGTAGTATGTTGTTGGATAGGTTTTTGTAAGTAAGAACACGGCGTCCATTTTATAACTCCGTTTATTCACCTTCCATGTTACATACTATAGCGTCCTCTATTCACATCCTCCTTTCTTATGTTAGAAAAACAAATAAATGAAAATGAAATAAGCTCTTACTAATAAACTAAAAAGTCTTTATACTTGTCCGGCAACTTAGTTTTTCTATCTTCGCGTCGTTCTTCGCCTTTTTCTTTGGGTTGGATTGACCTTTGCGGTTGTTCCGGTATAGGCTTCAAGTATTTTCTATTTCTATTTCTGTTTTTATAAGGTATGATCTTGGAAATACTGTTTGCTTTTCGACGACTCCTTTTCTTTTAATGTCTATTATCCATACCTTATTTCCCTTTTCCAATGGCATGTTTTCTTTGTTTACTCTCCGTCTTCGATCATAATAGAATTTCTGTTTGGCGTTTTCCTCGTTCCTCCCTTTCTTTGTATGTTCGTGGTCTGGTGTTTTAGGTTTCATGGCTTCAGCAGTCCCAGGTAGTTTATCCCGTAGTGTACGGCCAAATAAAAGTTGTGCTGGAGACGCACCACACACCAACTTGGTATTCCTATAAGTATATTAATAAAGCTGTACGGGTCTTTATTTTTCGCTAATATTCTTTTTATTAATTTCACCGCACTTTCTGCTTGACCATTTGCTTGTTGATGTTCTGGGCTGCTGCTTTGCCATTTGAAGCCATATTCCTTTGCGACTTGCCTAAATTCCGCACCATTATCTTATCTCACAATCCGATGTATTTTCAGTACTTGATACTAAATCCATTTCTGAATAATTCTTATGCCATCTTATTATAGCTCGCTGTTTCAAAGCCGGTCTGCCTAATAAATTTTCGTTTGTATCTGTAACAAAATAATTTATTATTTCTTTTTTATTTTGTGTCTTGACTGGTAATTTGATTTTGCGCACTATTTTTAGTGTGTTACCAGCATTCATTAAGAATGCTTTTGTTGGTTCTAGATTCACTATGTTTTTAGATTTGCCTTCATAAGTTCTTGTTGTTATGATCGTTTCATCTGCACCAGTATCAATTTTGAATTCTATTTCATTAAATATTTGTAACTTTACTTGCCATGTTTTATCCCTCTTTATATAATTTACATTTATTATTTGCATCAACTCAAAATTTATTTCTCTTTCTTCACTATCGTCTTTCTTAACAATGACAACTTCTTTAGTTCTTTTTGTTCGGCAAATTTTTGCAAACTGCCCAATTAACTGGCATTTTAATTTTTCATTTTTAGCAGGACTCACATTTTTCATGTTTATACTATTACCACATCGGAAGCAATATTTTCTTATCGAGCTTTTCTTTTTGTATACTTTCGGTTGCTGTTTTCTGTTAATTGAGTTTCTTTCTTCCCTTAGCTCTCTATTTTCATCCTTTATTCTTTCTGCTTGGGTTATTTTATCGATAGCCTTGTCTAACGTTAAATGTTCGTCTAATTGTAAACTTTCCCATAATTTCTGATCTCTAATACCAACAAATAACCTGTCTCTGATCAATTCATTCTCTAAATGTTTATAATTAGACAACTTTGCCAAAGACACCAGTGTGTTTAGGTATATATTCTGCGCACTTTCTGTTTTCTCATGTTAAATTTGGTCCTTGTTGTTCCGGTAAAATATTTATCTAAAAACTCTTAATTGTGTGTATGTCTCGAAATCTGACTCGAAATCTTTTGTTGTGGCTCCAGAAATTTTGTTACTTTTGGTCACATGTAGTAACAGCGCATTAATTTGCGATTTCTCATCCGCCTGATTCAATCTAGCTGCTATTCTATATCTTTCAAAATGTTTAATCCACGGTTTCCATTCTTCTTTAATAAACGAAAATGGTTCGGGTCCAGAAACTGCACTAATGTATGCTGGTACTTTTAACTGTAGTTTTCTTAATCTCTCAATTTCTTTTCGCAACTCTTCAATTTCAGTTGCCATTTCTGAGTCACTATTTTTATTACACTACTTCTCACACAACTAATGAACACCTGACACCATGTGTAGTATGTTGTTGGATAGGTTTTTGTAAGTAAGACCACGCGCCGGTTTTATAACTCCGTTTATTCACCTTCCATGTTCCCTCTATCCATCACACGTCACAGCATCGAAACGTCGAGAAGTCAATCGTCATCGAACCAGGAAACTACGACTGGGAACAAACCCGACATTGAAGAATTTTCATCATTTCTCCGCTAAAATATTCGTATAAATATATGATATATTATATATGTATATATATGAATAATGGAGATAGTAAACAACGAATTGACATCCAAAAGCGATGTTTGCCGTTTTTTAATATAATAAACTCTTGCTTTATGTACACATGGTGCTCGACATTGTTAAATAATATTTTGATGTTTCAAATTTATACTACAGCATATTGAAAGCATTTCATGTGTAGTCGTAAGTTACCAAAATGGTGACAGCGCCACGTTACCCAACTTTTTATACAAGAAATAAATGGAATTTCTGTAGAAAAATGTTAGTAATCGGTATTAAATGGTAAAATAAAATACATATAAAAATACACGGTATATTGTCCCACTACAACAGAATCTTTCTTTACGGCGCCATTTTTCATATTAGACAAAAATGGTTTCTACAAACGTTGATTTAAAAATATATTCGACTACATGGTGTCCAATAGTAGGCAAATACATATTTACTTCGTTATTTTAAACGGAATACCTGTACATTAAACCGTTTTTGATTTCTACGCTAAAAAAAGATTGACACGTTTATCTCCAATAATAATGTTGTTGTGCATCTATTTATGAAAAAAAGCTTCGACGTAAATTCTTGACTAAAGGTTCAGTGTCACTCACGCGGCTGCAACGGCTATAGCCGCGGAACTGTGAACGCGCAAGTCAAGCGACTGCATCAACAGATCATATATTTGAACGCGATATGTAAATCACTTGTTGATGCAAAGTCGCTTGAGTCACGCGTTTACAGCCGCGCGGCTATAGCCGTTGCAGTCGCGTGACACACTGAATCTTAAGATGTCGCGTTCGCTTAAGATATTCATATTTCAAATACTATACAGATTCATTTTTAATTCTCCCTATAGGGCTCCCCCGTATTAGTGGAGGATAGGTTTAAATTTGGCACAGTTTGGCGCAAGTTTCGTGTTTCTTATGAACCCGAAGAGAAAATAGATCTGTGACAAATGCCGTTAGTTTTTTTCTCATCCAAAAAGCTCATTCTTTTCTTTTATCTCTGGCACCTTCATTTGGCCTTGCAGAGAAAAACTAAAAACACTTTACCTTTGATCTTCCATCTAATGGTGAAATGGAAATTTTTATATGACGTTTCTGTTATCTCTGGCCACCATCAACTTTCTTATTTCTTATCATCATATTGGATTGGTCATATTGGATTTTGACTCTGCCAGAAAGTTTTTTTCCGGTTTCAACCATATACAACATGTTGACAGAAGTTGTTGATATTATGGTTTAATCAACGAAGAATACACTTTAAGGTTAAATGGTAGGTAGTCATGAAATTTAATTCTGTCAAACATATGAATGTCAAACAAATGAAGAAATACACAAATCAATAAAGAAAAGCTTTTTAGTCTAGAATTCAAAAATGGAATCAACCCACTTTTTGGACACTGAGTATAATTTTATAAGAAGAAATGTAGAAAACTCGGAATTAATTTCTCGGAAATTAAAAATAGAAATGTAATCATAGATTCTGTATTAGGTGAACTCGTGTATAATTACAAAGAACTTACATATTGATTATACATAACAATTTAAAAATTTCGGACTTCCTTTGTATAGTAACTCGTTGCCTAAAGCACACGAACTGCTCCAAGAGAACTAATTCTTAAGTTTTGCAAAGAATATTGTTATACACTACAAAAACTTGTTACGATTAATATAATATTAATATTGCTTGTTGTTAACGATTGATGTTGTTAGCGTATTGAATATAACTATCTATTTCCATATTATATATTATTATCCTAGGTGATATTGATAATAAATATTACATCATAAAGATATATTGTCTAATAATTATAACACAATAGTAAAACCTAACATATTCGACCATATTATATATTAATATGTAACTTAATATATGTCAATGTCTGTCTAGTTGATCTTTACCCGTAATGTAACATAAAATAAGTTTTATAACGATATGATCTTCATATTCTCCATCATTCAACAAATCATGCAAAAAAACAAAAGTCTTTATAAACATGTTAACTATTTCAAAGATAAAGTTGATTTCATATTTTACGGTTGAAGTGCTATTATAGCTACCTTCCATTTGTTTTGTTGTATTAATCGTACTGTACCGTTCCTTCCGACCAACTGTATTGAACGTTTGCACAAATGGATCATACGTACACACTAGAATTTCTTTTACGTTTCAATAATTACTTATTATTTTAAAGAATGTACCCCATTATTTCCTGCCTTTATCGAAATTGTTTACGGCTGAACAAGACGCGTCCATTTTTATGGAACACTCCAGAGTCACATAGTCATATAATTTGTGGTTTTGCTTTGAACAATTTGAGAAGCTTTTCCTTGTGAAAATGCAAATTAAGAAATTTTCGGTCATCACAATCTCAAGCCCGCAATTTGAGACAAAAAAAATCTGTATTTGCAAAGATAAATCAACTGGGCGACCTAGAATGTTAGGTGAACCTGTTGTCAATGATTGCCAAATTTTATACTATCCTACTAGATGCCATCCCCTGTAGAGAAATAAAATCCTTAATACCAACATAATTGGCGTTACGGTGATTTATATATTGTAGATATAAATTTGGAAAAAAAAATTTGTTGCTAGCTGGTTAGTTATATTAAGTCCACTACTGCGTATAGTAACTAAAATTGCATATATTTTGCTTGATAATCAACTTCGATAGCCAAACGACAAATTTGCTTCTGGTTAAAACAGAAAGTACCCCAATTTTGGAGAAATTCTCCTGGTTTGGTACATGCAAAGGAGTGTATTTCACTAAATCATGTGGTACATATTTTAACAGTACATATGTACATACATATTTTAAAAGATTAATCAACGTACGTCAGGTTTAATTGCAACTAAAACTGACAACAGCAAAATATATGCAATTTTAATTACCGATTCTGGACCCTGCAAGCACCCCGCAGCATCCTCTTTTGCAATGGTGTTGGCTGCCTCATTGCCTTGAATAAGGGAGTGACCCGGGACCGAGGTTAGGGTTAGTTTGTTGGACGCCTCTATTGTATTTACCGTTAGAGCCTGTCGATAGTTGTTCCAGTTGCCAGATGTTTTAGTCCGATTAAAGAATGTGCGGACTTCTTTCCTATGGAGGCTAAGGTTTTGGTTCCACCAAGGTGTGGCTCTATTATCACTTTTCAACTTCAGTGGACAGTTCATGTGAAATAGTAAGATTAGGGCATCTCGGATTTGATCCGCCGCTATCTCTTTTTGATCACAGCTCTGATATGAGTCAATTGCACTGCTGAGATTCGATTGCAGGGACGTAAGATATCCCTCCCAGTCAGTGCATTTGTAGTCACGGTAGGTCAGGATTTTCCCATGTCCCACCATGACTTCAAATTGTATGTATTGGTGGTCAGAGCACGACGGCCCTGATGACACTCCCCAATGCGTGCTCATTATATTCGAACTGATAGTTATATCTAGAATCTCAGGTAACGAAGGTTCGTTCAGAGCCAACATTATTAACAATTAGCCCTTCCCCTGTAATGAAATTAAAAAGTCACTCGCTTCTGTGGTTAATGCCGGTGCTTCCCCATCTCGTGTGGTGGAAATTAGCGTCGCATCCCACAATCAGATGAGTGTTGTTCCTTTTACTGTAGGCGATTAAATCTCGCACTACGATTGGAGGGTGTTGTTTCCCTTCTCCCGAGAAGTAGGCTGAACAGACCATTACAGCCAGCTCTTCCTTCTCCGTTCTGATTTTCAGCAGTGCAGCCGCGCAGTCGCGAGTGCAGAAGCCTGAAAGCATAAACAGGTTAATATCGTCCCCAAGGATAAGACAGGCTTCGCCCATTGCCAAAACTTTACCAGGAACGTTTTCCAGGACGCTCACTCGGCCTGAGTTGGACAATCAAGGTTCCTGCACAAAGGCCACAATGGCTTGCTCTTCGCAGAATCTTTTGCCGCCCTTGCATGTTGCAAATTAATTTGCAAACATAAATTCATGTGTCTTACCTGCTCCATTACGATGGCTCAGGTTGACTGCGAAGACTGCAACCCTTTGATCTGGTCCACTTCGTCCATAATCGAAGTCCGTAGCAGATCCAGTTCCTCGCTGTTCCCTCGAGAAGTGAAAGTGGATAATCCCCACTCTTCTTCCAGAAGCCTGGTATGAGTATGATCCCACCTGAGTTTTCGGATTCTTAGCCTTTTGCTCAGGGGCAGTCTCCGATCGTGGACGTTTACTGCCGCCTGCTAAATCGACGTTTCTGGCCCCAGCTCGTCTTCGTTCTATCCCGTCTAAGATTTCTTTCAAAGTGGCTTCATACGGTACTCCGCTCTGAATTAGGCGTTTCAGTCGCTTCTGGGATGCTCCTGGTAAACGCCTGCGTATCTTGGATTTCCCGCCATGTGCTTATGGCGGGGAATCCTTCTTTGGTTCCTTGGTCTCTTCCTCCGAGGAGGATCCTAATAGATGTCTCTCTTGATCGGTCTGTTGGTTTGTGGAGTGAGAATATGCTCATACTACATTTTCTCCGCTGTTGCCGGAGAATCTGGGTTTATCTCCTCCTCCCGTAAGGATTTGGTGTTTTTGTTAGAATACTAATAGTAGTTCCCACGAGTAGGGCAGAAATAACTGTCCACCTGGGCAGTACTACCATACCCAGGCAAGCTTTCTTGAAAGCGGAGGTCGGCAGGTACCCACAGTTCGCCTATTAACGACCAAGCTTCCCCTTGGCCACGCAGGCCTCGTAATAGGAAGTTCCGCCTTAGCTTGGAAATTTTTCATAGAGGTGTGCCATCCCTTTGGTCCAGGCAATTAAGCTAAGACCCCCAGAGCCCCAAAGGGGAGGGTATGACAGCCGCAGGCAGTATGAATTTGCTCAGCAGTCGGCGCCGTTTTCCTGGTGCAGATCATTAGCCACGACGCGACAGCTTGGTCAGGAGATAGTTTATCGACCTTCACTGGTCTAGACCGCAGTATTCTGTTTACACAGTGGCACCTCGGGTAGGATGGGGTTATTCACCCGCACTGCGATCGGCATCCGGTAGCGGCTATGCCTAAAAAGGACTGAGTTGCGCTTAACCTGATGCTGGGCTCGTCCACATACAGAATATGAACCAGTCCCTCGCCACCGTACTTTGTCTATCGGACATGGATAAATCTTTTGTTGATTTAAACTGATGTTTCTGCATATTTTTTTAATTTGGCAGATTAAAAATATAATCGTTGGAATTGTCACCACAGGTTATTAGTTTCAAATTTATTTCGTTGAGAGCATGCGTCAACGAGACAGTACGTGGAACACCAAAGGTAGGTAAGTACGTAAGTACATCAGAGCAAAGTGGATTTCAAGAAAGTACGACTCCAAGTTTCGCATTCTGTTCAACATTACATATTTCAATTTCGTATCGTATAGAACGGTTAGGTACTGTAATTTTGTCAAATGGAAAGCAGCTCATGTTGCAAGCGTTTTTGCAAAGAAGGTAGTTTGTCTTTGGGTTTCTTTTTTCTTGTAACTTATAGTTACGTTCGAAGAGCTTGACATTCAAAATTGTTTCTTCAGCACTTGGTAGTTGATTAGGTACTAAAAAATAATTATTTTGCAAAATACAGGAAAAACATCGAATGATATACTGACGGATGATAATATACAATACAAACAGATAGAAATAACTCATAAAAAGAGTACTTACTAATATCATCATTAAGATCAACTCTATCTCTGAAACAATAGTTTTTCGATCGCCCTAGATTCCTATCATTTTTAAGTACCCTGCATATGCTGATAAAAGAACTACCGTATATCTATTATCATTTCAGCATTAATCACTGGGTTAAAGACATATTGGATAGATATTACACATTTAACGACCTCCTGGAATGTAATTACTACTACAAATATAGGTATACAGCGCTGAGCCGCGAACATCTTGAATGCGGCGAACGTTATATACAGTGCCACTTAAAATGTGACAGGATAGTTAAAGTTTACCGCCACAGTTTTTAGTGTATTTTTCGTTCTTAGCGTTACTGTACTGACTAAATATTATTTATTCCTGCTATTATATGCGACTCGTTATTATTTAGTATTTGTTTGTCTTGCTATTCTTATTTTAGTATTATTTACTTGTTCAATATCTATCATTATAGTGGATAAATCTGAACAGTTTTGCGAAAATAAAAAAAGAATTTAAAAATTAATAAACATTTATTCTGATAGATAATTTTGCTTGAGACTCCTACTTGCGCAATATAAGAGATAAATGATGAGTTCACATAATACGTCAATTGATCATCTATCTAATCAACGTAATAAGAAAAATGATGTGGCGATAAATTTAAATTATCCTCGGACATTTAAAATCACACTACTCAATTCACCATTTAGAAGACAATACAGCGCTTATGGGAATACCCCGCAGTGTTGCCACATCTTTTTGGAACAAGTACAGGGAACGTTATAAAACAAAATGAAATGCATTTATGGGACTTGCATTCGTTCTGCAATCTTAAAAAAGTTATTTAATTTGTTGTTGCAGCAGATTTTATGGTGAATTTATGGAGAAATTCTGTATTGAATGTTTGTATGGGTGACATCCAGATGTCACTTTGTTATTGACTATTGAACCAATAGTATAGAATGAATGGAAAATTATGTAGTTAATTTCACTCCATTCAAATTGTTTTAAAATATATTGTGCGGTAGTGAGATAGTTCTATTGTTTTTTCAACCTGCACTGTTTTCTAAAAGGCGAATAGACTATAAGTACACATGTATAACGCCCAAATTACCAACTCGTATGTATGTACATACTACCCTTGTATATAAGCATGTATCCATGTAAAACGCGTTCGATCAACAAATCACGGATTATAATTAAATCGCCGAATAGATGCAGTAACAGCGCCGCTCTCATGCGAACATTACCACCATATATCTGTCATATGAGCATAAATGCCGATAAATTAGTATTTGACATTAGCCCTATGACTGATTGTAGCGTAAAGAAATTTGACAGATTGTTGTATTGTAAGCAAGCCTGAGGTCTGATTGACCAATAATAAACACGATAGTGCTGCAGTGGTCTCGTCAGTGTTAATTGAAAGATACAAACATCTGAGTAGTGGGTACTGCATACTTGCCTCTACCCGTTGGTGCAACTACGATAGGTATAATATATGAGCATAGAATACCTTTACCACAACAAGTATTCGCCTGCATTCGAGAAAACGATAGGCTAACACAGTATATATATCGGGTGTTCCAAAAGTCATTACATCCCTGGCAGCTATGGATTGTAATGCGCATGTCCGTACTGAATATTCAATGTAACCTTAAGGCGGATTTAGTCTCGTGTGCAAAGTTTCGTGGTCGCAGAAGTACGTGAAACTAAATGTCGTGAGTCGCTGCAGATATGTGTTCTAGGAGGAGTGGACATATGAGCGTTCTTGTACAGTTGTAGAAATGCATGAAGTAAATTAATCAAGAGCACTCATTTCAGGTTATGTATAATGTACGTTGACGGCGATTAGTTCACCATGAAGTTAGCAATAAGACAAAATTACAAGTTGCAGCAAAAGTTGAACTTTTGCGAACTTCTGCGTCGGTGTTTATGATCACATATGTACAACAACCTGTAGCACGAAGTAATACATGTGTGCTAGAACAACTGTATTTATCATTATGTTTAACTCCATAATAATAAATACATTTCTACGTCAATTTCATGCGACATATGCCTTCTACGCACGAGACTATATCCGTCGTCTTTAAACGTCATTCAAAGTGACACCATTTTAGAAGGATTGATATGTATATGTATTATGGTACAATAATTAATTAAATATCTAAAAGGTATAGGTATATGGATTTTAAACATAAAAGAACAACATCGTTCATTTGAATTATCGCAGCATATGTAGAAAATGTTGGCCAACAACATCTAAACATAAATCAAATATGTTTTCGAAAATACGAATTATCTAAAGTATCTAAAAATTCGGAGTGAAATTTTACTGTTAAATGATTGAATAATAAATATTAGTTTTAATGCTAATTCTAATTTAATAACATTTATATATAGTACAAACATGCGTTTAACATATGTAGGTATTATGTGTGTGTACGTAAATGAAAAGAAAGTTAGTCCTTGAAATATTGTTTTGGCATCTTGTATTGGATTATTATAAATAAAATAAAATATTAAAGTACGAATGTGAAGTTTTATTTTACTCCAAGTAAAAACCCAAATATACAATAGTTTTTACCCTCATACATATTCCTCACATACAGTTAGTTACAAAAGACTAAGTACGCCCCACAAATTTTTATTTGTGTTTGGAGAAACACAAAGGTATATACCTTCACAAAGGTATATATCTACAGTAGGTAAGACATTTTTTTCTGAAATTTTTCCTGAAGTAGTTACTATGAAACGTCGCCACGCTAGGTTGTGAACATCCCTTATGAATTAGTGTGGCAACATTCCTTGTTGGTAAATAGTTTTTATTGTTGTGTCCACTTATGCCTACGATTTTCCAAATGGCCGATATGAGGAAACAGCGTATTTGTATCAAGATCTGTTTGAAACCCAGTAGGACTGCCGCAATAAAATACGAAATGTTAAAGGTAGCATTCCAGGAAGACACTGGTTAAAACATTTCAAACATGGCCGATAATATAAGACGTCTCCTGACGACGTAAATGAGACGTCTATTTTCGGCGGAATTGAAACGTGTACTATATGTATAAAACTGCATTAGATGATTTTTTTATTTTTATTGTTCGTGTTACAATTACAATAATGTTATCTATGTAATCGTATCATGAAACACTGCAAAAGTATGCCAAACGAAAAATAGTTCAATTTCATATTCTATCGAATCTTACCGTTTTCTACAAAAGTTTGTGATGCAAAGGAGCTTCTCAGGTCGAGCAGACGAACTACTACAAGATGAACTAGGAGTTGCAATAATCTTGGGCGAATCTAGAGAAAAATTAGAAATTTCTTCTTCCAATTGCTTAAAATATTATGTGTAGGTTAAATAACAAAGACTTAAATGCTACCTTGGATAATCTCTATTGTTACTGTTGGAGGTCGAGGGATACTACCATTCAGAGAGCCTTCATCACTATCGCTTTCACTAACTCTCGAGGGTCGATATGTTTGTTTTTTTTAATATACCTTTCACCCCTTTCTTCTATATCACTCTGCAAATCAGATGTCTCTTCCACTATTTTAGATTTTCGTTTAGGTTCTGTATATTCATCTAAAATTATCTGATTTGATAAGTAATCAAGGAAATAAGTACACTCTAATAATCAAAGATCAAGAGCATGCTGATTTGTTTCTTTGATCGCCAGAGTTCGTGCCTCAAGGTCAGACAGTGAATCGACATTTTGACAGAGAGGTTCTTGAAAGATTCGGAAAAAGGGTCATGCGTGTGAGATCAAACATTAATAACGATTGGATCCTGCATGATGATAATGCGCCTTATCACACAGCAATTTCCATAAACGGTTTTTTGGCCAGTAAAAATATTTCTTCACTAGATTGCCAGTGGAATAACACTATTCTTTACTATTTTATTTTATAACTATATCAAAGAAAGAAAAGTTCTGCCAATAGCCGGCA
The DNA here is from genome assembly GCA_031763485.1 of Osmoderma eremita. Classification (NCBI taxonomy): domain Eukaryota; kingdom Metazoa; phylum Arthropoda; class Insecta; order Coleoptera; family Scarabaeidae; genus Osmoderma; species Osmoderma eremita. Next base: position 28,526 of record JARFOC010032603.1, read on the forward strand.
CGTACGTTCAAAAAATGAAGTATATAAAAATATATTTAAAAAAATATATAAATATACCTCTGAGGTCACACAACACGTCTGAT